>JAQIVF010000356.1:0-24301 GCA_034698365.1 Steganacarus magnus
TACTTAATGTCTTAAATTCTAATCTTTTTTCCGAGGTTAATTACTTATTTGCTGTAACTTTTTAAATTAATCTAATAAATACTCCGCAGACTTGTCATTCAAAGACCCGAGTGTTTAACACTAAACATGGCTTCGGCTTATATATAATCTATAGTTTTACTAGCATTTACAATATCGTTGAAAGACCCGATGATTTCTATTTATCATTTATTAAAAAATAAACCGAATATATTATAATTTGAATATTATTTTTAGCAGAAAAATATTCCGACGACGCGAGAGATTGATCAAAAATAGTTTTCTCTTGTATTTTGTTTGCGTTCTCTTCAACTCCTTTCAAATAATCAGTTTTTCCTCTAGAAATTTACGATTTTGATTTGGCTCTCATTCAGTGCAGAGCAGCAGCGCGGCTATATAACAATTTTCGATTCGTTATCTTACTTGTTAGAGATCATAGCACTCTAAAAATTCAAGCCTAAATATACTGGCAATCGCCTCAAACTAGTTTAAACAATTTCAATTATTCAACTAGTTTGCTATGCTGTTAAATATAATAAAATATATAAAAAGACTAATCCGTTCGTATTTTATAGTTAAAATCACACTAAAAAATTCGTTAGATTTTTAGAGAAAATATTTTCTATAATTTATATTAAGCTAAGAGTTTTATTAATGTTTTTTTTATGCGCAAAGGGTTATCATATTTATACTAATATATATATCTAATACACATAACTTTTAGTCACATTTTTATCGTTTTTATAACCGCACCGTTTGCTTTCCAAACGTGTTCTAATTATTTTATTTATTAAGACAATTTTTTTATTAAACAAAATAAATAATTACATAAATGTTTCGTAAAAAAATTTTCGTATATTTTTTGGTAATTTTCCATATACTGTATAAGAAAAAAAATTACTGCGCAGTCACTTATCAGTGGCGTAGCGTCGGAAGCAGGGCATAGTAGGAAGTTTAAATTAAGTGTGTTCAACTCGGCTAAAATCAATAAATGCGTGCATTCACCACAAAATTTGCGCTGTACTGCACTAAACTTATGTATACTTTTATTATGTATTAAAAAAAATTATATCTAATGCGCGCTTTATTTTCTTTATTGATAAAAATTTTTCTCTCTAAACTGCGCACTAAAAATATTTGGCGAGATAAAAAAAAATTTTAGAAGAGAGAGTGGAATCATCAAAAAATATATATATAATATGTATGATATAAAAAATAAAACTGAAAGAAAGAAAATATTCTAAAAAACCAAAAGGGAGAAAATTTTTTTATACATGTATAAACACGAAAAGATAAATACTATTTAAACAAATTGTTTTTCGTAGTTTTTTTAGTGTAAAAAACAAAACTTTAATATTTACTTGTATTAAATGTAAATATTTAATTTAATAATAACTATAATTGGTGCACACTTTTTTGTTTGATGCGTGGAGGGGTGGTATAAGGGTTTTTATTATTATTAATTAGACTCATCTTATTTGCATTTTCAATACATTGTAATTTTCTATTCAAAAATTATGTTAAAAATTTAATTGACTTAATAATGATTTTTAGTCGAGAATTGCGGCAGCAGTTAAACGATAAGAATAACAAAAGCGCGCAAAGCGTTAAAACTCTTTTCTTTATTAAGTGTCGACTTGAATGACCCATCATTGAAGAGACTGAGACGCAGACAGTGTTGCGTTTTCTGTTGCATTAGCTATTCTGTAGTACATCTGCACTACGGTTACGAAACGTTCGTATTATTGTGTATGCATTTGATGTAATGCTAATCTATGTTCATCGCTGTGTATGTGTACTGGCAATATACTGTATATACAGTATAATATATATATAAGGGAAAGTAAAACAAAGTAAAACGAAAAAGCTCGTACACATAAAATGACAGTCTAAAGTCATTTCGCAATCAACCTAATTATCCGTCATGTCAGATAAAGCCCAAACGTAAAATAATATTGTCTAAATCACAAGTAGTAGTAACAAAATTGTTTGTGTAAGCGCTGCATGACTAAAACAGTGATGCTTACGCTACAGTATCTCTTTATCTCTATATCTCTCCTCTCTTTCTTCTCTCCCATTCTCTCTCCTTTCGGCTAAAAACTCGATATATGCTGGTATTACTGTAATGTGACCTTTGCTTGTTTCAATTGCACAGACAGTGTCTGCATTTATGATTCCCTGCCTCACAGGCGTATCTCATTCTGTATTTCGCATGTGATGCCATCATTTCAAAACTAACATGTAAACTAATGCGATGCCATTGAGCCGGTTCTGGCGATATACAGAGTGCACGCAACTCATACCAATTGCTAACACTAAATACAACACCAGATTTTTAGTTTAAAAAATGCCATTTATTTTAACGAAAACTCCCACATGTGTAGCGCTTATAAATATTAATCGCAATTTATAATAATAATAGTTTTTCGAAAAGTTTTATTTTTCAAGTTTTCTCGCTCAAATTTTTCCGCTCAATTATTGACCGTAAAAAGTTCCTACAGAATTCTGAAGAATATTATTATTGCTCTGTATTAATTTTTTTGTTACACACTCGCGCGCGCTTAAAATGTTGCAGAGTTTCCGATCGATAAAACTATGTGTTTTTACTGTTTTCGGGTTCGCTATTTATTTATACCCAAAATATATGATAATAAATTAAACAAGTTATCAAAAGAGATTGTTTTTAAAAAAAACAAAACAAGTAAAAAAAATACTAGTTTCAATGACCAGTAATTGAATTAAGTTAAGCGGAAAAATAGAGAGAATGAGGCATAAAAAATAAAATTTCTAAAACACAACTACTTGTGTATATTGAAGGCTGAAAAATTGGCCAAAAGTTTAATTTTGGGTAAATCTGGCGATTGCGTTGTTTGAAGGATGGTATAGAGTGTGTATCTGGTAAAAAATGCGGCAGTCTATCAGTCTCGCTCTGAGTTACTGCAGTCTAGTCTAGTTTATTGTTCTGTGGATTCAACGAGACTTTTTCCCTATATATTTCAGACATTTTTTCGCTTAAATTTGACAAAGAATTATGATGAAGAATTGATTTTAGCGCTAATAGGAGTGATACAAAAAAAATTTTTTATTGCTGCCACTGCTATTAACTTTCACTGGAAACATTTTTTTTCGAACCATAATTTTAGTGTTTAATTATAGTGTAGTTAACATTTATATAAAAAAAAACACGACTACACACACTGAACGCGCACACAGTATATATAGAGCTTATGGTTCGATAAATTCATTTGTGTATATCATGCACTTCCGATATCACTGCACACCCCTTCTCACTTCACCCCTTCGCTGGTCTGCACTTCTGTTTTGTTCTTTTGTGCCCAATATGAGCTTAATTTATCGACTTAAATACATTACATCTATTTTTTATGTTTGTTTTGTCTGTTTCTCTCTTTTCATTCTCTCATACAGTTGTGTGCGTTTAATTCACTTCTATTGAGTTCAATCTCATTCAATCTCAAGTATTTTTTTCCAAGAGAGAGAGAGAGAGAGAGACAAACATTGCGTCTCAAGAATTTTATTTATTGCTGGAGAAAAATGATGTGTACTTTAATAAATGTCATCATAAGCATAGAGGATAAGAAAAAATTAAACAATACACTGATAAACATATCGATTGCTTTTTTTGTTGCGTTTATTTTCGTTTTTCTCTCTCCTTCTCTGTGCTACCGGTATAGCATTTACTTAACATCTTTATAAATATTTATTGAATTATTGTATTCATTTTAATTATAACATCAATTTTTTATTTTACTTTATTTTGTATTTTGTGCGGCAATTAACTCGTAATACACTCGAGATAGAGATTTTTTCCTGGCTCTCAAAATAAAAATAAATATTTATATACACAAAAAAATATTATAAGAATAAAAGTAAGCGTAATTTTGTTTTATTATTTTAGCTTCTGATTTTGTATATACATTAAAGCACAAAAAAAATAATCATCAGCCGCGGTCTTCAAACTTTCATGACTTGAAATGGGTGTGTGTGTTGTGACGTCACTATCATTGATAATTTTTCGTTAAAATAGTTTTCTGTTTTGTAAGTTATATATATAAGTTGTTTTATTTATTTCGACCCAACTTTTTTGACTGCGATTTATGGTTTCGAGTGTGATCTTCATTATTGATTAATTTAATTTTGTTTCTTTATCTTCGAAGCGAAATTTTTTTTTTTTACTTTTGAGTGTTTTATTTTTGTCTCTGCCATCATCTCTCGAAACCCAGAATTAAAATGATAAATAAAAAAGCGCAGAATAAATCAAATTAAGATAATTGTATGAACTATCTGTACGGTACACGTTATTGCAGTACGAGTTTTTTGTTCGTTTCTGCTAATTCATCTTTTGAATATAATTTCAATATAATAAAAGGGTATCATTTGATAATAAAGTGTGGGACTGTTTATATTAGCATTGATTAACGTTATGTTTCGATGGTTTTTTGTTTTGTTCCCTAAAAGTGAATTATGATTATTATTTTCCATAAGCACTTCTCTACATTTGCCTAATTCTATGGAAGAGCGAAAAAGGTTTTAAAAATTTATGTATACTTTTTTTCTAATTTAATAAAAAAATAAATATTATTCACGATAAGAGTGTTTCCTCATTAAAATAAACATATTCTTTATTTGCTATATTTATGCGCAAAAAAGTTAACAACTTTTCATAAGTCGACAATAATGTTTCAAATATTCGTATTAATAGTAAGTAGTAGTAGTAGTTGTAATAAAAAGTATCAGCAAACGAAAACAAGTTTCAATCATTTCAGTTATTTATGTATTTTTGAAATTTCGAGATCTTTTAATGCCGAACTCTATCCAAAGTCTTTAAAAGCAGTTTTTGTTTTTCTTTCCCTATTATGATTGACATGTTTAAGTTAAAAATGATTTCGAAACAAAAAATGTTGAAAAGTTTGTGTGATTTACATAAGGTGTTCATTCTATCGCAAAAAACTTTTAAAGTTTATGTAAAATATATCCAATGTCGAGAACCACACCTGCGAGAGAGAGAGAGAGAGAGAGCTAATGATACGGTACATTACTATTTTTAATTGCTTCTTTGTTTGCTTATTCACGAGAAAAAGAATCGTAGTTAATGACCGATTAATTATTTAAATAGATGATGAATATTACTAATTAAAAATATGTTTTGAGCTGTGCTTCACGGAAGTGGAGGTTATCTGTTATATATTTGTCACTAACGAAAATACATCTCAATTTATCTCAGCAGTGCCGACAAAAGTTTTTAGCCTTTATTAGTGATTAAAACGAAACAAACAAGAAGTCTACAAAAAAGATTGGACCTTAATTTTCCAAAAAGATAATATTAATGTTTCTTTACGCTCACACAAACAACAACAAAAATAAATCCCGAATAAATTAAAAGAGAATTTTTTTATACTAAATAGCACACAAGATTTTTGTTCAATTACTAAATTATGCAAAGTATTTTATTTGTTGTTTGGTTTGGTTCATTTTAAGTTTTTTTCGTGTGTTGTCAACAGGCAGTTCATAATAAAGCTGACATTTTGTCCAACCGTACGCCCCCTTAAGGCTAACGAAAGAGAACGAGAAAAAAAGATGGAGATTAAAAGAATGATTAATGAAAATTTAAGTACAGTAAAACCTGTCTAATTTAAACATTGTTGGTAGCAATTATTTTACTCAATTTACACACTCTAATGAGAAAATTTATTTTTATGAAACATAATAAGACTTTATTATTATTCGCATTGCTTTTTTACCTTCTCTTCTAGCATTGCTAAATATAACGATAGCATGGTTTCATAAAATAAACATAATGTCACTCATCGCTAGCAATTAAAGCATTTAATTTTCCAGAATGCAATTTACAAGACGCTATGTTTGTATTTGTACTTTTTTTATGTTAGTTTTATTCTTTTATTATTATTATAACCAGAGGGTTTTAGAGTGAGAGTATACGTCTTATTAATATAAGTTTATTTTAATTTCACTAAATAGAATTTCCTTTAACTAAAATCTTAAAATAATTAATGCCGGCGTTTGTCTGATACAGCTGTTAGTTTTACTAATCTTAAAGCACTGGTTGAGCACCTATTTTAAGTGAATCCAAGGCTCAAGGTTTAAGTATTAAGTGCCTGTCCATTATAAATAATTAATCTCACGAAAAGCATTCGCTGCTGCAGTGAGAGTTAAATTTAGTTTTATTAACTTAAATACAGTTGGTGTTGAAATCTGTTCAATTTGAACATAGCTTTTGTGAAAAGCATAAGTGTTTGAATTATGTAATACATGGTAGTTCGCTCTCTCACACAAATTTTGCAGTATGTTTGAGGCCTTTATGCTTAAAAATAGAGATTAAATTGTAAGGTTATTCTTATATTTGACAGCTTTTATACAGTAGATATGGGGAGTGAGAACATGTAAAACGAGAGGTGGAGAGTGAGTGAGAAAACGCAATGAAAAGAAAATGATTACATAGAACGCAGCTATACTTTTAACATTTTTGCTATTTTCTTGTATAAATAAAAAAACTAGATCTTATGCGGGCTCACAGTTAACTTTGAAAATTGTCAAAAATAATTTTTAACTCATCTTTCAACTGCGAAATCATGTGATATTTGATTTGACGCACATGTAAACCACTGTATCCCTAAATACCGAAATTATAAATAAGGTCTCTTAAAATTCATAGTATTTTAATCATAGTATGCGGATGTGTAGAGACCAGCATAAAAGTATTTTCGGTTATATTACTATTAAAATATTGTAAAAATTTTGAGTTAATTATCATATTATATTATTGCGCAATTACTTTCTAGAAAACGAGTTGAAATATTCGGCACAATTGAATTGTGTGTTTATTATTTTAAGCTCTTCCGGGGCGCAAATGAAACGCTCAGATTTTCAAGGCTGATTTTATAAAGCTATTGCTAAATTTACTATTATCTGCATGTTTCAATGAAATATATCATGTATCAAATCTTAAATAATATTACTCATGCATGTCATTGTTAAACAGTGTATTTTTTATTGTTGCTCAAAATCACAATCTGATTTTTCGGTTTGGGAAACAAAGAAGTTCACACATAGTATTAGTTATTTTTTTGTTTGATATTTTTTTTAAAAAAAACTAAGACTTTCTGAAATCTTTTCCTACATTTTTTAAAATTTTTCTATCCCTAATTACTTTGTCTAATATGTACAACAATATCTAATATTTTAATAACAATATTATAATGATAACAAAAAATATATTCACTTATATTGTTAAATATGACATTGTAATGTTAGGCATTCCACGCCCTCCAGAAGACTGGTTTGCGCGCCCAACGCTGTTTATCCCGGCGTTGATATTGTAAAACATGCAAAACGGTGCTTTTCCATGGGTTAGTCCATCGTCATTAGCAGCCGCGAGTCAAAAGTCCCCATGGCCTGGATATCAAGCAAGTCTAACAGATCTTTTTCTGAAAAAGAATCCACTTCATCAGTTCGCAACTTCTGGTATTTCACAATTAGCCGCAGCGTCAAGTTATTTAGAAAAAATGTCGACACTTTCAGGTCCTCCATCAGCGATTAGTGCTGTATCGCCAGGACCTCTACCGGGACCCTCTTCGGGCTCACCCACTGATATACTATTAACTCACTCAACACATCCACATCCACATCCGGGACTAAGTGGTGCTCATAAGTGCCCGCATCCCGAATTTAAAGATAAGCCATATCCGTGCGATATCTGTCAACAGTATTCAAGTATATGTGTGAGTGCGGGATCTATGAAACCATTAGACATAACTACCACGTGCTCAAGTAGAATGAACCCAAACGACTCATCGGACTCACACAAGTCTCCACACTTCTCTGGTGTGCCCGCCTCTCACCTCCATCCGCATCCCGCTCATCTGCATCCTCCTCCGTCGGGTATACCTCAGCATCACCACCACCATCATCACCACACCGCTCATAGACGATCTTCAGCTGCATCGGCGTCGTCTTCGACTATGTCTCGCTCCAGAAATTCTACTAATAAGCAGTTCCTCTGCCCTGTGTGTCACAAACTGTTCACACAGAAAGGTATTAAAACTAATTATTATGCAAACTATTTATAAATGCATATATAAAATACTGATCATTAAATTAATTGATAGGTAATTTAAAGACGCATATGATGATTCACACCGGAGACAAACCATATGCTTGTCATGTAAGTGTATGTACAGTATTAAATAAGTTTAATTATGCGATACAAAATTTGTTTTTGTTTTTTTATAAAAAGCGTTTTCATTAAGACTCTAACGAGTAGTTATCAATTAATTTTTTTCATCTCCCATTCTCTCTCTCCCTCTCTCTCTCTCTCTCTCTCTCTCTCTCTCTCTCTCTAGAGATTTTTATTTTTTCAGGGAAATTTAGTAAAATTTATTTCTTAGTTTTAAAAACGACAGATCCTGTTTAACTGGATTTAAAAAAGAGTTAGCATTGGCCTAAATGAATAGCTTGAACTTGAAATAATGTCAATATCTTTCTGAATGTGTACATGATTTAGGTTTAAATACTTTTTACGTGCACTATATTAAACTTTAGTTACCTTTATTTTTATCTCCTCTCTCTCTCTTCTCTCTCTCCTCTCTCTCTCTCTCTCTCTCTCCTTTTTCTTTTTCTTTTTCTTACTTTTTTCGTTATCTTGTTTTTCATTCTCCTCTGCATTATGTGATAGCCTTTGCTTCTTAATTGCGTTTATCATGTGGAGCACAAATTTTTAAGATTCATAAAAACAAAAACAAAAAAAAGTTTTTTAACTGAAATTGAGTTTAAAAAGATCGACCGATAACGTAAAGGCTATATTGTGGATATAATTCTTTCTTACAGAGGAGAAAGAAGCGACAAGAGTGAGAGATAAAGATAGGAGTATTTAAATAATCTGTAATAACTTAGTAGCGCAGCAACATTTATACTGAACCTCTACTAAATTTTCTTATGGAAAAGACAGATACTGTTGGAGAAGTGTCGAGCGGTCCCACAAAAAAAACATTATTTTATTTCGTCGTGACTTAACTGAAATTTTTATTATTTTTTTCCATTTCGGGCAAAAAAGATTTCATGATGAACTCGTTTTCTATAACTAAAGAAACACAATTCTTGTAGATTTATTTTTATCATTCTTTTCTTCAAATGATTTCTTATTTAAAGCCATTTATTTTTTTAAATCTTTTAAAACAAAAAAAGAAATTTTAATAATAAAAAGGTATTCTATTTCCAAATCATTTCAATTATATACAAATAATTTTAATAATAGAAATATAATACGGGGTAATAAAAAACGCTTCTCTTTTTTTGCGAAACTCGTTATTATTGTTATGCGTTTTAAATTTGAATATTTAACACATACGGCGTATTAACAATATAGAAAAATAAAAAAACGAAAACTTCCTTTTCTCCGCACATTAACAGATATGCGGTAAGAGTTTCACCCAAAAGGGAAACGTGGACACGCACATGAAAATCCATACCGGAGAGAAAGATTATGGCTGTGATTCATGTGGTAAACGGTTCACACAAAAGGGTAATTTGAAGACACACGTGCGATCAGTGCACACGAAAGAGAAGCCATTCGCGTGTGGTGTGTGTGGCAAGAGTTTCTCTCAAAAGGGGAACATGCAAACACACATTCGCACTCATAATAAGGACGATCGATTTCCGTGTAGTTTGTGCGGCAAAACTTTCTCGCAAAAAGGTATAAACAATTACAATTAAATAGTTTAGTTTGTTAACACTTAACTTTGTGCACTGTTAGGCAATTTGAAAACGCATATGCAGAGACACGCCGGAACACTGCCAGCCAAACGGTATGGTCAGCGCAGACAAGTGGGTCACTCGCGTCTGCTACAAGTGCACGCATCTCAAGGCCCCAGTTATTCTCTCGGTGCTCCGGAATCTTCACCTCGAGACCAGTCTCAGCTTAACAGATCTAGTACTGACGAAGACTCTCCCCCACCAATAGAGCATTCCATAGCCTCTCAAAATAATCGATCGACTCAACAAATCTCTCAACAGCAACATCCGCATCAACATCATGGGATGTCAACACCTGATGAGACAATGAGTCCTCAAAATCTGCAGCTAAAGTACGCTCATCAGTCAAGCGCTTCTCGAGACCCACTGAGTGCTTTGACATCATTACAAAATCCTGCCCTTCATTCTCAATCTCAACTACAACCTCATCATCGAAGCCCAGGTTCGAGTCCAATATCACCAGATAATATGTCATTTGGTTCGTGTTCAGCAGCGACTGCCGCTCGTGTATTGTATTCAACTCCAACCTCAATGCCGGCTCCATTAGCAGCTCATACGTCGAGTTGGCTGGCGGCTGCAGGCGCTTCATCAAACTTAGCTACAGCTGCAGGACATAAAACTAGAGGTTCAACAAACCCATACGAAGCATTTCCAGGGCTCACAAATCCTTATGGGAGTTTCGCAGCAGTTCAAGCGTCACCATTGTCGCGACTGTCGCTGTTTACTGCTCACAGTGGAGCTGGCATTGCGACAAACGAGTCTCATTTATCGCACCACCATAAACAACAGCATCCAAATGAGTCAAACACGACAAGCGCGGCATCAGCTCACGCATCGTCCGCATCGCAGCATCAGTTTCAGACATCCAACCCTAATCCTGACTTCTCACAACTACTCGAATGAACATCGCATGAACATCGCATTGATTGTATTGTATCAATCTAGTCAATCATATTCAATATTGAATGATTTTATGGCGACATTTATTATTACAATTAACCGATAAACTTAATTAATTAATATAATTAGGTTGTGAAGCGAAAACAATATATAAGATATTGAAACGATAGAGAAACTTGAATAGTAAGACATACACACTAAGACTGAAAACACCTCTTTCATTATTAGTCTCTAAAAAAAGTTTATAAAACTTTTATCAATTAATATACTCAATATACTAATAATCGCGTTTTAAACAAAAACAAAACTAATACTTGATTGATGAGTTAAAATAATCTCTTATATACACGAGTCTAACTAATTAGACGTTAAAACAAATATGATTAATAATTTAAGCGTAACTTTTGAATAGCTTTTGATTGTTTGCTGATTTTTAAAAAATCAAAATCAAAAGTTATTGTAAATATTATATAATTCATCCGTTTTTTTGCTCAATTCAACGAAAAATTTTTGCTCTTAAATTACATGTACACAAAACTTACCATTCAATTGACTGCTTTATTAATTATAGTTAATACGAATAGTTAATTATTGTGATCAATGTTTTTTGAGGTTATATAGTCTTATTCAAATCAAAACGTTTAGCGAACATAGGATATTATCCATTTAAATATACCTAAAATATAAATATTGCGGTATTTGTTAGTCAAAAACTATAAGTTGCGACAGAAAAGCGCGCATTTCTTTAGCAAAAACAATTCTTTGAACTCTAGTGCTTTATTATTAAACTAATATTAAGCTAAAGCTTATAAATTATATATTCAACCGAAATTTTGCTTTTTCAAAAAATTTGAATTTCTTATATACGAAATGATAAACAAAAGTTATAAGAAAACGCTGAATTATATGAATAGAATTAAACTCATTTTAGAAATATTACTGGCATTATGTCTCTAACGCTAACGCTATGGTGCACACGATAATTAAAAAATTTTTGCGAAATGCGCCCTTTTCTGTCAAACATAGTTAATACTGAACGAAAAAAAAATTGATCAGACTATTTGTGTTCCACAAAAATTTGTTAACTAAATAAAAAAAATAACTACGACTCTTACGAGTCTTAGTTAGAAAAGTTAACGAGAGAACGCAAAAAAACAATTTGCTACAAATGTTTGAAAATGAATGTTTATTATCATTGATATGAATTATTCAAACACTTAAACTGTTTTTTTTTGAATGGAAGGAAGAAGAAAAAACAATTTCAAGTCTTTTTTCCATTTTCATTATATAATTTTATGTAAATAGTTATGAAAAACGTTACCATTTTTTGAAATATCACTCGTAATTGTGGGCAAAGCCCATCTTCATTGAACGAATTTCAAAAACCCATCTAATTCTTAATTCAATTTACTTGTTTTTCGCGAACGCATTATTTTATTATATAATATAGCTCTATTGATAATTATTTGCTGTAAAACTTTTTATTATCTCTCTTTCTCTCTTTTTCTCTCCCTTTTTAAACTTTTTTCCGAAGAAGAAAAAGAGGAATTTTTGTTTAGCTCACTTTGGTTTTAGAAGCAAAAAGAGTCTAGTTTTAACTGAAAATTAAAAAAGTTGTTCAGTGTGTCTGTCTGTGCTCTCTTAAAAGAGAGTTTAAATAACAAGAAAGTGTTTTTTTATTATTGATATTTGTTGTTAAGATATTAACTAAAGCAATGAAAATTATTGTGATAAAAAAGGAAACTTGAAAAATCAAAGTGAGCTTCTACTCTATGTGGTCATTCTTGTTTTATTGTTGTGTGCATTGACCGAAAAGTGTTATTAAGTTAAAAGTTCGACCAACGCGTAAATTGTAATTCGATTTGAGAGTGATTGATACATACTGTGAAATGATAAAAGGTGTGCTCGATTTTCTATACAAATGGAGTGCACGGTAAATATGCAATTACTGGGATACATACATATTTGTGATTAGAAAACAAATTTCTAAAAAAAGATATATGATCAAAAAATACATGTGATGGCAAAGCGTTAAATAACAAACTAAAAAAACTTTTAGTGAAACAAAAAAGTACGATATTCTTTGTTTTGTCTTCTTTTTTCTCGCTCTTGTATTGTAAATGAGTTCTGCAAAAACACAGCGCACACTAAAAACTTTTCTATGATATTATTCTGTTGTGTTCTCTCTCTAAAATATCGATATCGGTATTATTACATTTATATACAGTTATCACATAACTGTACATTTTTCATCCCTATTTAGTCAGACAATTGTATTGTATTGCAGCACATCGTGTGCCCATTAAACTCTCATGTGTGCTGTGTTGTTGAACTCATACATCCATACATAACACACAACTTAGTCATGAGTTGATAATTAAGTGATCTTTTCTCTTGTTTTGATGGAGTCGTCGACTGTGAACGCGGCTCTAAAAAAACGCTAAAAACAAAAAATAAACCAAAATTTTTTCCAAGTCCAATAAATATAAGAGATTTGCAGTTTGGCTTTAAAAGCATTTTTTGGCACGTCTTATAACAAGGTTTTCCTCCTTTATAGTTGTTTTTTATTCATTTTCAGCGAAAATCAAAAAAAGAAATTATAGGGCACTCTAAGTGTGTGACGCTATTATATAGTATTTAGCATTAAATGCAAAATTAATTTTGTTCCTCCCAATTATTATTTTTCATTCTCTCTCTTATTTTTTATTTTTCTATACACCGTATAGCGGTATATATTTATTTTAATCTCTCAATTAAACGGAAATCTTTTTTCTAATGCGAGTATAGATGATTTAAGCTTAGGTTCGGTGTATGAAAAAAACCTTATATTAAAAATCTCTTTTACAGATAAAAAACAAAAAGTTATTTAATAGAGTATTCATTTGCAAATCTCGCTGCTTTTTTCCAGAAAAAAGTCGAAACACTAAAAACTAAAAAAAGAAACTAAAGTGATGCTTGATTACAGGTGTGATATTAATATATGAAAATTGTCTTCGAATGAGTGGTCAGACCACAATCAGTCTTATTCTAACTATCCTTTTCTGATCGTCTAACGATCAATTATTTGTTGTAAAGTATCATATTTTTAAGCATATATAATATTTGTTTTATTATTTTTGACAAAAAACACGCTTATTTTTAGTGCTAATATTCAATTATGACATTTAATTGAAAACCATTATTATTATCATTATTATTATTATTATGAATTATTATTATTTTCTTCCGGTTTATTATTTTTTATTTAATTATTAATTATTATATAAGTCATTTTTTATTATATAAAATGAAAGTTCAAAACCAATATTTGAATGGGGATTAATTATTAGGCAATGATTTTATTTGGTTTTTTCAATATCATACATACAAACACACACACATACACACACACATACACACACACATACTTATATATAAATATATATAATACCAACGCATTATTATTAATAATGAGATATTTGTAATGTTTTAATAGCGGTCTTAACAAACAATAAGTTTGATTTATGTAAACGAAACTATTTCAGACACACTCTCGGTTTGTTTTCAAATATACATGTATGAGTGATAATCATTTAAATGTTTATTACTATAAAAAAAACTAACAACAAATACACACCAAATAATTACACAAACAATTTGTGAAAAAATATATATAATATTTTTTATTAATTATATTTATTTTCATTTTTTTTAAAAAGAGATAACTAAATGCAGAATATGTTTGCTGTTCTGACAGAGACAAACGAGTTCTGAATAATTGAAATTGTGATTATAAATAACTGAACGGAAAACTGAATTTTAAAGACTTTAAAAAATCAGTTAGCGATTTAATTTGTTGTAAAAGATGTTTTTTTTCAAGTAGCACTTGTAAAAACTTCTTTTTTTCGGTGAAATACATGTAACTAATAATCATTATTATTATTACTATTACTATTATTGTTATAATATCTCGAGATATGAATTGAAATTCATTAATGGCTCAAATACTCGACACTCATTTGATAAGTTTAATTGTAAAAACTCGCTTTGAACGTATAGACAAAGTCGAGCCTAACTATGTTTTCCGTTTGTCTGTTGTTATCGCATTCTCTGTTTGAAGTGGTCTAAAATATGTCCGAATATATGGCTTTTAAAGTCGTAAAATGCGCCTAAATATCGTTGTTTTTAGCCGTTAAGTGGTTGTTATTGAAGGATTTTATTGAAGATCAGCTATTGTTATTGTTTGGGTTTTTATATGAATTAGCGGAGAAACGTTAGAAACGAAAATGTGATAAAACACAAACTGTACAGGAATTTAAAAATCAAAGTTAGATCATATCGTATGGTCATTGTTGTATTGTGTTTACCAAGTTTTTAATTTAACAAAAAATATGTTAAAAAGTGTATCGTCTGATTGTGTGCGCAATATTTTCATTACATATTGAGTGCACAGTAAATATGTAAATCTGGCATATATTCGTGATTATAAAGAAACTTTATGATCAAAAATATATATATGTGATGGCATTTGTTTTTAAAAAAGTTTAACGAAATATTAATTGTTATTTGTAAATGAGTTGTAACAAACAGCGCACATTGAACTTGCTCTCTCTCTCTCTCTCTCTCTCTCTCTCTCTCTCTCTCTCTCTCTCTCTCTCTCTCTCTCTCTCTCCTATGCTCCCTCTAATTTTCTCATTAAATTAATGACTTTATTATATAAAATTAAACACTAGAAAGAGTTGTGTAACTTTAGTTCTGCAATATATAAGTGTTACAGTATTTGTCCATTTAATTCTCTCGTGAGCTATGTTTTGTTAAACTCAGGCACACACTAACACTCGCATAAAAACACACAACTTTGTCATGAGTTGTTAATTAAGTGATGTTGTCTCTTGTTTTGACGGAGTCTTCCACATGTGAATGGCTCCTAAAAATGTTTTAAAATATCAAAATCTTTTTAAAGTTCAATACATAAGAGATTTGCAGTTTGGGCTGTAAATGCAATTTTTGGCACAACTTATAAAAAAATATTTTCTGATAATTTTTCTCGTTATCTTATTCAAACAACTAACGAAATTATAGGGCACTCTATTATATAATAGTTAACATTGAATGCAAAATCAATTTTTTCTTTCCAATACTATTATTTTTTTATTTGCATTTTATTTTATATATTTAAATAAATATATATATATATATATAATATTTATTTATTCTTTTTTTCTCTCTTTCAAACAATGTAAACGAAAACGCGTTTTTTTATAAGAAGTGCTATATAGGGAAAGATATAATATAAATGTTCTTATAATCGAACTTGTTATTAAAAAAAAACTTTTTTTTTGTTATAAGAACATATGCCAATGTTCACACTGGCAGATATATAAAGTGCAATCTCGTTGTTTCAAATGAATGCGTCTCTCCTCTCTTCTTTTTTTTGTGTTGAAAAAAAAGAAAAGAAAATTACTAGAAAAATAAAAAATAATACAAGTGATGATTTGAATACAGGTGTGATATATTATTGAAAAAAATTGTCTTTGGAGTGAGTGGTCAGACCACATAAGTCTTCTCTATATCTCTTTTTATTTTTTTTCTGATTGTCTAACGATCAATAGTTTGTTTGTAAATTTTTCGTTTTTTTTATATAATTGTTTATTATTATTATTACTACTGATTTCGCTTATTTCAGTGCTAATATTTGAATTATTCAATTTTTGATTGTAATTATTGAATTAATTGAATTGATATTATTTTTTTTGTCATTTTTATTTTATTAATTTAAATTAATACACTGTGAAGTCATTTTTTATTCAAACAAAATCAAACATTTTTGAATAGAATTGAAATGGGAATTAATTATTAGACATTGTTTTTTTTAATAATTATTTTGTGTCTCCAATCACTTTAATACTTATATTATAAAACAAACAATTATTAATAATAATGGGAAAAAAATATTCGATGTTTTAATAGCGGTCTTATAAATATAAGTTTGATATAATATAACTGTTTCAAACTTTTTTTTGGTTTGTTTTTATTTTAACACATATATGAGTGATAAAAAAAATAATTTTTAACAGTAAAAATAAGAGAACATTAAACATAAACCGCAGAGAATTTCGTGAAAATATATATTTATTTAATAATTATTATTTTCAAATACTGGATAAAAAAAACTAATTACATAAAACAGTAAACAAAAGTTTTGTACAAAAAAACCGTCAGAAACAATACAATTACAACAAATACGCTAATAATTTTCTGAATTAATAGGAAATAATTGTCATATTATTATTATTATTAAAAAAAGTCGCCGTAAAACTGAATTTTTTTAACACACATTTTAAACATCGTTTTACCGATTTTTTTTCGAAACAGAAATCAATTTTTTGTTTAACAGAAAATGAATTTTTTCTCGAAGAATTAAAAAAAAACTTTTTAACGACTAAATAATTTTTATTATACCGCGATTTATATATAAAAATACAAAAGAAAAAATTTCATTAATGGCTCAAATACTCACAAACACACACAAAACACTCAATTTAAATAAAATAAGTTTAATTGTTTTAAACCTCTTCTCATCAAACAATAATATTATTTTAAATGTATAATATATTTTATCAAAATAATAATATTCTGTATTTAATAAATGAAAAAAAAAAACAAATAAGTATTCGCGTCAAGAATTTTACTTTTTAGGAATAAAATTAGATTTAGTTTCTTTTATTTTTGGTACAAAACACACAAACACAACACAAATCTCATTAATTATTATTATTATTATATATTTCGAATTAAATTAATTATTTTTTAAAATCCGCTATTAAAACTATTTAATAAAAAACGAAACTAATTATAATAAGTTTTATTGTATTCTCTTTATTTGTCATTATTTTTCTCCCCTTTCTATCTCTCTCTCGCTCTCTCTCTATACTTAGCTAATTATTATTATTATTATTACTATTAAATTGTTATCATATTTAAAAAAAACTTTCATCGCAACAAAATTATAATTATATATTATAATAACAATATTATACATTACGGTATTAACTTTAATCATGACAAAATGTAATTTTTCATATTAACTTATATATACTTTTAAAAAGATGAAAAAAGATAATTGTTATCTCGTTCATTATTAATGGTGCTTTTATCGAAATAATGGCAGGAATACAATGAAAATTTAGCCTTTCGTTTAAATAATAAGAAAAAAATATTTGTTGAGCCTTATATTATATACCACTTATTAAACATTAACACAAAAACCGTACAAACAAATTAAAGTTGTTTTTTGTTTCATAATTAAAGTTAAGCCGCGAAAAACGATATGTCTTAAAAATTTTTTTAATTGTATCGTAATTCTCAATAAATGCTTCAATAAATATTACATAAGTCAAAAAAATGTGTGTTCGATTTATTTATTTAGTTTAACGTTAGTTTTTAGTCAATAGAATTTTTCAATCTAATCGTTAAATTATCGAAATAAAAATATAAGTTAAATATTTACTCGGAATTATGTACATAACACGTAATTATATTAAACTGAATAACGATTATGTGAACGAAAATGGAAATGGTTCGACATAATGCCAGTTATGTTTGGTTTGTTGCGGTGTTATTTTGTATTGCGTTTTGTTAAACACAGTATTCTCGTCATCAGTTTTTATATCAATCGAATCAATTTGTGACTCAATGTGCATGAGCTGTACTTTAGGCACACTTCCAAAAAAGTCAATTAACGGCACTTTATTTGGATCGCGTCTGAACAGGTCTTTCCTGACGCTCACAGTCGAAATGCAAACTCGTTTGGGACAAACACCGAGGAATTGACCCAAAGTCTTGTCGCTATCGATATTAACTTTTTCAAGAAACTCTAACGCGTAATACGTGTATCTGTCGATGACATACACACCAATAGTTGGATCGCCGTGATGTGATAGCGAGTCTTCTCCGACCTTAGAGCTACCGATACCAAGAATATTGGGTGAGTATAGCTTTTGGGAAAGTGATTCTGCCTGACATGTGTCCACAATAAGCAACACTTCGTTGTAACGCCTCTTTTGCCACATTTGTTCGAAAGCGTCGGCCAACTCAACCGCTGTTATCTCTTCTGAATCTTGAAACTTGAGAAATCCATCGCCGCCGTGACCAGTCATATATATGAGTACATTACTTCCCTCATCGGTCAACAGTTGCTTTGACTTCGGAGTACCGCTGCGCACACGACCAGTCAATAGACGTATGAAGTTTTGAACTGTCACTTCATATCCTTTAAATCAAATAAATTTATGCCATATTTAGACATAACATACGTGATATTTAATAATAACCTCTATAATCAACTTCAACGTCATCGCCATAAACGTTGATGTGGTGATGAGCGTTGTTGAAAATCATGGCTGGTTTCGGGTTTCTCGCGTCGCACGCCATGTCATCGGCGATCATTAATATTATTCTACTGTCGGGTATTCCTAACCGTTTAACGCTGCGATAAATAGACAACACATTAGCCACGTGTCTGTAGTTAAACCAATATCTTGAGGCGCACACCAGAACTGCCCAATTATTGGTGTGTTGTTTATGACCCGAGAAGAACTCTTCCGGTGTTTCGCTCACTACTAGTGACAGCAGTGATACAAATAATACCATCCATTTTAATATATTTGACCGCATGTTTGGCAATATATAATTTATCGAAATATTCGATAATTATTGAATTAAATAAATAAATTTGTTCAGTAAAGATTGAAAGATATTCTGGTCTTTAATAGTCACGTGCTTTCTATGTTTATTTATACGTCATTTATGAACAAATAGTGAATAACAGTATATTACATTTATATATACGTTGTTTTGATTATAAGGAAGATAATTAGTGTAATTTAATAAACAAATGTTTCATTTCAATTATGGACCAAATTATGCCAAAACTTGAAAATAAAGTAATGCCGACTCTAAGAGGTAATCATTATAATTAGCATATTTCATATAAAATAAGCAGCATTTTTATAATAATGGCGTATAAATATTGAAAAAAATGAGAATAAAAAATGGCAGAAATTGTTGAAAATAGTGATAAAATTAGTGGTAATAATAATAATAATAATAATAATATAATGTGTGTAAATCGATGCATGCGTTGGGCAATGAATATAACGGAATGGAAGCCAACACGTGATGAATGGCTGTGTGGTATGCGTTGTGTGCAGAACGAGGAACGACAGCGAATCAATCGATTTGTGTTCAAAAAAGACGCAAAACCAGCACTTATTGGAAGATTAATGATGAGAAAAGCGGTGAATCAGTGCTTAGATTTGCGATATAATCAAATAAGATTCGGTCGAAGCGATAATGGGAAGCCTATAATCATTGATCCAGTGATTAACGACAATCTCAATGCGTTTGACTTCAATATATCTCATGCCGGAGATCACTGTGTTCTGGCTGTGTCTCATTTCGGCAAAGTTGGTGTCGATGTCATGAAAATCGAATACTCTGGTGGACGCAATTTAAGCGATTTTTTCCGAGTAATGAATCGCCAATTTTCGGCCAACGAGTGGAGTTTTATTAACTCCGGTATTACTGACAGTGCGATGCTTTCGCGTTTCATTCGGTTGTGGTGTTTGAAAGAAAGTTATGTTAAAGCGGTGGGAACTGGTATTGGATTGGATTTAAGGCGCATAAGCTTTAGCTGTAAGACTGCTTCGCTCAAAATGAATGACATAACGAGTGACACCGTTGTGACGGTTGACGGAAAACAATTAAATGAATGGAGATTTGAAGAGTGTTTACTGGACAGTAATCATTGCGTTTCTGTTGCCTCACTAAATCAATCAAATGACGATGAAAATCATTTGTTTAAATTCGTAAAAATTAATGATTTGTTGAAAGACTCTGAACCGATTAATGATGAGAGACTTGAGGAGCAATTATTATGGCAGAAATTTACTGGCAAACCTGAACGACCAGACAGACCCAACTAAAATTTTTATTAAATCTGATTTTTCTATTTTAGCATATTATTTGTATTAATCGTTTTAGATTTTTTATATTGACATCTAATATATTTTTAATTTTCTTAATTAAATAAATTAAGAACGATTTATTGGTATTAATTTGATTACTATTATTGAGTTTATTTAGATATAAATTTATTGATTTAATTTCCTGAACTATTTTTTTATTTCATTATTTTGCTTTTTTTACATTAACAGAAAGTGACGATCGATTGCGTTTTCAGATTGAACTCGAATTTGTGCAGTGTTTGGGAAATCCTAATTATTTGAACTGTAAGTAATGATAATAGTGATGACCAATCCTTACCGTAACTTATCATTCAATCGTAATTTATTATACAGTTGTTTTGATTGAATATTAATGTTCGTTATATTGGGGTTAGAATTTATTTTCTTTCCTATTACACTCTTAAGTACGTTTTATGAAATTCACATAATATTATTGACAAATCTTGTTTTTTCTTCTGTGCATTAAATTTTTCTCGTGTGATGATCATTAGGTATGCATCAATAATAAGCTCCCTGTTATCGCTTGTATGAAATATGTTAATAAGTTAGATATGGAAAAAAATAATAAGTGGAAATCATTGCAATGAAACGCATGCAAACTTGATAGCAGTGGGAAATGTTTCTCAGATGTAATCACAGTAGAGATTAGAAATAATGATAAAACGTGAAAACAGGATTTTTCAAAAAAATGTTTTGATTTGTTTTTTGTAACATTGAATTTTCGGACAAATATTTATCGTTTACTTTTTAATAACTGATTTATCGGTGACAAAATAAGTATTTTTTTGAAAAAAAAATAGTTTTTTACTAATTAATTTTTTTAATAGATTTGGCACAACGCGGATACTTCAAGGAAAAAACATTCGTTAATTACATTAAATATTTACAGTACTGGAAAAACCCGGAGTACGCTAAACATTTAAAGTACGTCTAACTAAAAAGTTAATTTCGGTTAAATTTAAATATTAAGCTTACTTTAGAGTTAACTATAAATTTTTTATCGGACAGATACCCGATGTGTTTACACTTTCTTGAACTGTTACAATACGAGCATTTTAGGCGCGAGCTGTCGAGCAGCCAGTGTTCGAAATTTATCGAGGATCAGATGCTGTTACACTGGCAGTTATACTCGAGAAAGCGTACCAAATTAATACAGCAGGCAAATACTGCTAATAATCAAGATAGCACTCAAAATTTTAAAAACTAGAAAATCATTAGTCAAAATTAATTACGAGATGTATTTATATTTTTTTGGTACATAAGCTAATTGAAGGTTTGTTAAATTATTAATTTTTTTTTGTTTTGTAAAATTGCCGTCAAATGAAATGATTGGAGTGTGTATTCGAATATTTATTTAAATTTATATTATTGATATTTCTCTCAAAGTAAAAATAAGGTTTTAAGGTAACTTATTTGGATTTTGTTTTGCTTATTTATAAAGGATTTATGATATCGAATTAAATATCCACTTTTGTTATCTGTTGAGCTAAATTTTTGTATGTTACCAAAAGTTGAATCGCATTTTCGTCCTCCAAAACATTAATCTAGTGATAAAAATTTATTATTGGAAAACTTTTTGTTGGGTATGATTTAAAATATAATTTAATAGTAGGTAAACAGTGACAGATTTTGATAGGTTGATGATTCGCAGTTTTTACTCTTATTTAATATAGTTTTAATTGCCAATTAATTTTTTTTATGAAAGTTCAGTTTAGAAATTTTTTTATTACTATTTTCTATGGTATTTAACGTAAAATTTTTCAGATTTAGGAAGTTGTGGTAAAATCTTAGGTCCCTGGACTACTATGCTATATCCACTTATTCATTAAACGCAATAAATGCAAATTGGATTAATTTAAAATATTTTCCCAAATTATTTGATATTTTATTTATATGTTATACGAAGTTTTTGATCGAATGCTTTAAATACCTTTGATGTCGACAAAACATTAAGAATCTGGTCTTCGAGCTCAATTAACTGTCTCTCTTGTTCGGCTCGCGCTTGTAGTAACAGAGCTAATTCAGAATTTTTATTCGCTGTATTGTATTCAGTTTCTTTTGTTAAACACCAATTCATTAATGTTACTCTGCTGCTCGTTATGGGCGATAAATTGACCAGATTTGTTGAGCACATATAAAGCTTGAATTCTTTTGAATATTCAATCGCATTGTTTCCACATTTGATAAACTGAAAATAAAGCCGATTTAAAAACATTAAACAAATTTTATGGATAATTTCCACGTTTCAGTTTAGAACATGAAGTATTTTATATGTTATAACTTTGTATTTCAAAAATCCTTATTCTTAATAAAGAGACTGTCCATAGTGTTTTCGTTTCTGTTGAACATAATAAATCGCTAATAATTGACATTATTTTCTTGAATGTAGAGATTAGCTTTTTAAAAGGTGTGCTTAAAAATGTTTTTGATGTATTAATTTATTTGTGGCAATAATTAATGATTATCTGTAAACAACATATTCTATATTATAATTTATCCTTTTATTTTTGTAGTTTCCTTTGCATATATTACACGCAAAAATAACTTTTAAAAAATCCTAAAAATCGTATTTATTATGCTTATTAATGAGTGATAATTGGTTAAGTAAGTGAATGTAAATGATCATAATTTTGCATTTCACTAAATAAAAATTCTTTTGAAATGTGACTTTAATTTTTAGTTTATATTCTAAATTCTTATAATGTCAATTTTTATAACCTTAAGATTTTTTTTGAAAACTAAAGTAATAGTCAAAAAATGATATTGAATGGCACAAGCCATACATACTTAAACTAATACTACGTGCTTATGCGTACCAAAATTATCTATATTTTAACTTTTAATTGCTTTTTATTTTGTTATACTTAAGAGAATTATTTACGCATATAAATATACATAAAATTGCTCTCCAGAGTAATTTTAATATTTGCGAGACATTGTTTTTCTAGTTTTAACGTAAAAGTTTAATTACATGAAACAGAGTTTTGATCAGTGCAGCGTATTTAATGATACTTTAATGTATCGCTTTGGGCTTTGGAAACGCAGATAATTATAATAAAATATTGTTTTTAAGTGTGGAGTTATAGCGCGTAAACCTTTTTTTAGTGCTTCTATTAATTGAAAGTTAAGTGACTTTTTATTTTCAATTGAATTCATTTGTTTGAAAGACTCTTTTTTATATATGCGTTGTGAAAAATTATTGATGCGTGTGAATCGGTGTTTATTTGGCATAAAATTCTTTTTCCACGTTCGAGATGAGTTCGAATTCTCAAAAGTATCTAAAAAGTATAAATTTCCGCCAACAAACCAAATAAGGTTTTGTTTTTTGTCCGTTTTTTTTGTTGCATTTGGTTTTATTTCTTAGAAAGTTTTTGGTTTCGCATCGGTTATCGTTGGAGATCACAATTTAGATTTTTTTATCTGCTATACTATCTCTTAATTCTATATTTATTGTCAATATAAACTTAAATACACTTTATAAATGAAAATAATAGAGGTTGAAAGCCGGACCCGTGGGAAGCGGGAGGGAGTGTGATCACCTCAAATATTTGCGGGATGGGAGGGAATAGAAAAGATTAAAAAATTTGCGG
>JAQIVF010000357.1:0-24284 GCA_034698365.1 Steganacarus magnus
ATTACCAAAGACTGAACCGAAAATATTTTTATTTATTGAGTCTATTAGAATAAAATATTAATTTTAACTTAAAAAGTTAGCTCTCTATGAATGTCGTTCTTGTTTTCATTTTAATGCATTTATTTAATTTATTAAAAATGATTTCTGACACTTCTTTTAATTTTATTAAAAACAACTTCGCTGAATCGGGTCCTCTATAGAGATAATTATAAATAATTTTCCCTTCTTTATTTAAAAGAGTGAAACAAAAACTACAAGCTGTATGCTCGTGAGTTATTATCGTTTTAGATTTATTATAATTATTTATTGGTTTAATCATTGTTTCAAAATCAAGATAACCGATGTATTCAATTTCCATTGTAAGTGAATAATCAGAAAATTTTAATTTATTGTCAAATGGAAGTATAACTTTCATTGGTTTAAACATTCGACATCTTTCTTTATGTTTTTCAAGCTTATTAGCTGATTTAAATCCCTGCATGCATAACAAACAGAAGAAATGAAAATTCGAACCGTTTTTCCCTAAAAGTCTGTTAAAATTTTTTATATAATAATGATTTTTAAAATATAACAAATTTGCTATATTTCCATTAGTATTTTTGGAAATAATCAATGGTAAAACCTCATCAACATCTGTTAAGTCGTATACGTTAATCGCTAAATTTAAAGATTGATTGTTTTTTTCAAACTTATTTATTTTAGATAACTCCATTGGTAAAGTCAAGTTCTTAAGATTAAATTTGTCAAAATAATTCTTATAAAACTTTGTTTTAAAGTATTGATATTTTTTTAAAGGAAATATAGCTACAATAACACAATACAAAAAACAATTGTTATCTTTGTTCTTAATTGTAATAACAGCTTTCTTTTTGGATATTTTATAAGGTAATTCAATAGTGAAACAGGAACCATATAAGGGATTATAAATCCCAACTCTAATCTCAACGGTTTCGATTCTTTCTATCCTCCAACCAGATCCTTTCTCAGTATACTGATTAATTTTATTCTCGATATCAGAAATACTTTTATTAAAAATAATATCAAATAAATTTATATTTCCTAATGGTCTCGTACCACTAGAGAAAAAACCTGTTTGGTTACTAGAATGTTCACCGATGTCTCGTGAAAAATTAACATGTAAGCATATTTGAAGTTTAATGTTTTTTAGTCTTGTCAGAATATTCTGAAATAGTAGTTTAAAATCATTTTTATATTTATTAAAAAACTCATTACTATCATTTATTGATTTAGATGGTGAAAATGTAAACACTTGTAAAAATTTATTAAACGCTGATTCACTTTCTTTAAAAATAGATTTTGGATTTAAAATTATATTCTGACCTTCTCCGATTTGTGACGAACATTCATTTAATAACAAATGGTATTTCAAAACCTTTATTGAGGTTAAGACTTTTCTGCATTCAGGACATCTGATTCGATCCGTTTTTTCGAGGCAAGATTTAAGGTGTCGACATAATTCTTTAACATCTGTGTATTTTTTCTTACATTTTAAACAGTTCAGTTCCAAAGTTGATTCTGTAAAAGAGAGTATGGCTTTATTTCATCATAATAAAAAAATATCTTTTAATGAAATTCGAATAATTTTAAATGTAGGTTTTTTTATTAATGAAAAGTTTATTTTAAAAGAACTAGGATTTAAAAGTTCAGATTTAAATGGTTCTGTTTATTTCAAAACAGAGTCAACTGAGTTTTCACAAAAAAATAAAAAAAACAACTTATTTTTTATCTAATTTTATTTATGGATTGAATTTTTACAACTCTGAAAACTGGATGTCATCAAATGATTATTCAACTGTTATAAAAACTCTTTATCAAATAACAGAAAGTAAAGACTTGAACAAAATTTATATTGGTTACTCGAATGATATTAATGTTTTAACTTTGTTACACAACAGTGGTCTAGATAATATAAGTGTTAACTTAAGAGAAATATTTGAAGCTATTCCAACAACAAAATTAATAAAAAAATGGCCTGCTTATGGTTATGGTTCATATAGACCATGTAATATGCATCAAAATTTACAAGATTTCAAATGCCATTGTGCTAAAGCAAAAGCTTTAATATTATACGAATGGTGTGATAATAAAATACAAAAATTATGCGATGTGAAAACAGAAAACAAATAACTTATTGCACTGTAGAACGCAAAAGTTGATAAATTGTAATAAATAAATATTATATTAAAAGGTTTAGTAAATACTTTAATTCTTTAATAAAATATTCTTACAGTTAAAGAAAATATTTTTAAACAAAGTGTTTATAATATATATTTAAAGCAGTATTTGCATCTTCTATTAATTCAGGTATGTTGAAAATTTTATCCATCCATCTTGTACTATAGTATACATATAAACATTCTCGATTGTCTTTGTGACGCAAATATTTATATATAAATGAGTTTTTATTTATTTTCCATTTTAAAATTTTATCTGTTAACTGAAAACGTTTGTAAATTTTTTTAGAATTGGTTCCTCAGTTTTAAAAATAATTAATACTAATTTTTATTTTGGGTTCTCCAGTATAAAATATTTTAAATATAATAACTATAAAATAAATTTTTTCATATTGGGTTCTCCAGTATAAAATATTTAAAATGTAATAATTATAAAACAAATCTTTTCATATTGGGTTCTCCAGTTTAATAATTTAATAAATATGTAATATTTGTAATGTAATTTTACTCATATTTGGTTCCTCAGTTCAAAATTATTAAATAAAATTAATGACAACAAAATTAATGCTCAAATAAAGTTTATTTTTCAATGAATATAGAAATTTTAAATCATTAAATTAGAAACAAAATTGAATACAAATCAAACAAAATGTAGTAAAAAAATTGAATACAAATTTTAAATCAAACAAAATGTAGTTACAAACTTGAATACAAATTTTAAATCAAATAAGAATTTAGTAATAAAAAACATTATTTTTTAAAGATTAAGAAAAAAACTACGTAAGAGTCTTGGAAATTCCAAGAATTTTCTCAATATAGTTTAGTTTATGCATATTGTTTTTCAAGTTCTTGTATTCTCACAAGCCCTTTTATTAAATTTTACAGAAGATCATACTTAATATTAAACTGATAATTGCTAATCGTTTCCGCTTTATCTTTATCGGTTTAAATTCGAAAGATAGCAAATGAGTTTGTAGACATACCTACTCCGAGAGTATTTGATATTCTTATTGTTCTCTTGAATTTCTTAGCGTTGTCTTCTTTATAGGACAGCACTTCATCGAAACTTAAAACCTCTTTTGTTGTTGACGGCGCCGGTTCTTGTTTCTTTTTAGTTTTCAGTTTCTTCTCTTTTATGATTGTTTTAGGATCTTCGTATAAATCATCCGAGTCTTCACAAACACTTCTTTTTGGCATATCTAAAAAATTAAAATAGAAGTTTAATTATTTATTTCTCCAATTTAAACCTTAAATAGGGTTCCCCGGTATTAAAAATATTCCAGATTGGGTTCTCCAAGTTAAACTTACATAGGGTTCTCCAGTATTAAAAAATAAGTTTATAATAAAATTTTAACAAAATTATATTGGGTTCCCCATGAAAATTTTGATTGGGTTCTCCAGTATTTAAAAATTAAAAAAGTATATAATAAAAATTAATAAATTATAAGATTGGGTTCTCCAAGTTAGTTACATAGGGTTCTCCAGTTTGATTCAATAAAAATATAAATTTAACTTACTTAATAAATCTTATTTCCACAATATACCAATTCGAATTTTGTTCGCGTATTGCAATTAGACTATCCACCAAAATACTATTTCATCGTCGAAACGAACTGATTTTGTCAAAAATTTTCTGGGCTTTTATATGACATTATTTGACCCAAATATTATAATAGATTCAAAAAATGATATTGATATTTCAAAAATGTTATTGAGTTTGAAAATAAATTGATTTTAAGAATATAATTAATTATTAAAAACGGTTTAAAAATGAATATTTCATTCACACCCAAATAAATAAAATAAAAAAAATGATTAACATTGACTGTTTAAATCACATATATATAATTTATTTAAAAAAGTGATTAACAATGACTCTTTTAGTCACACCCAGATTATTGAGGTCAAAAAAGTGATTATCATTGAGTATTTATTGCATTTTTGAACTTAAATTATCAATTAATCACTTTTATTACAGGTAATAGTTTGTTTAAAATTATTTTTTTTAGGTTACAAGATTATCTCCTGAGGTTTTTAATTAGTATACAGTCAAAATATTTTAGAATTTTTTTTCATCATAACAGTTTTTAATACGAACAAAGTAACAATGCCTGAGCCAGAAAATACTTCAAGAAGTTCATCACCAATTTATAACCCAGCATTCAATCCTCATAACCTGGTAAGTCTTAAATTATTTTTTTACAATAATTTTCATTTTTTCAGTGTACAAGATCTCGGTCTTTGAGTTTTCAAGTTCGCTTGTTAACTCGCCCGATTATTGTTTGCACAGAATGTTTCAGATCTGCATTAACTCAAATACAGTATAATCAAATTTGCTGTCGGAATTGTAATAGTTATATACCATCAAAACGGACTCTATTTTCGATAATATGCGATATGAGAAGACTTGTATTACAACATGCAATCAGATGTGAAAATATTCACCTCAAATTTGAAATCGAGAATGACATATTCCATATCTATTGTGATCGCTGTCACATGTCATCATATATACATCCTTAATTTTAACAGATATTTATGCATTATTTTATTTTTATATTTTAAAACAGCGTTTAAATATACTTTTCATTTGTTATATTTTAAACTGGAGAACCCTATTCCTATAATGCTTTTTTCAAATATATTATATACATTATTTTTTAACAGTAATTATATAAACTATATTTTTAATGTGAAAAATTCAGTGTAATAATAAATTAGTTAACTCGTTCTAAAATCAGTTTTCTGATAAGCATACTGACTAATGTGCAACAGCTTAAACTTTGGGTTATCACAAAATTAGGTATAATTACTAGAACTCATCAGTTCTAGTAATTATAACTTATATTCTACTGGTGTCAAATCTCACCAGATTTAAACGACAATTTTTTCCCATTTTGACCAAAAATTACAGGGGTCTTAAAAACTCATCGGATTTAAGCGACAATTTTTCTAAACTCGTTTTTTCTAAGGGGGTCCAGTCCAAGACCCCCCTCTGTGTAACTATGATCGTAAACCGACCGAATTTTAACATTTTTCTGACCGAAAGTTCCGACACTTAATTATAAAGAGGGATGGCAAAAAGCTCATAGTGAGCTTAAGCTAGCTTGAGCTGAGCTGAGCTGAGCTTGAAGCTCCACTTTTCAATATCCCAGCCTAAAGCTCAAGCTCGGAGCTGTGTGGTTACTGAGCCCATCTCACTTAAGCTCAAGCTCTAAGCTCAACCTGTTGAGCTTACGAGCTTGGTGTATTCATAATAAAGACAATTTAAATATATATCTATTTGTTAAGGATAATGAAATTACTTAATAATATACGTGGAAAAAGTTCTATATAAGTGAATTAATTCATTATTACACCAAAATTTTTATAATTAAACCCTAAAAATTAAATTATCCTTATAAATATGAGTGCATTATAAGCTCAAAGCTCAAGCTCAAGCTCGTTAGAATTTTAATAAGCTTAAGCTCAACCTTATGTAAAAATTAGAAGCTCAAGCTCAATTTATATGATTCTTGAGCTTGACAAGCTGAAGCTCAAGCTTACCATTTTTGAGCTTATTGCCATCCCTAATTATAAATGATATAATGTCTCTGTTATGCGTGAAACACCCAGTGGTTCGAACCCACTTTTTTGTCTTTTTTACGTTATGTTAGAATTAGTTTACGCTGTTAGTTAATACACATATTTTCTGACAACAGGTAGATTAAAACAAATAAAAGTGAATTAACTTATGCTATATTCTATTTACCGGGTTAACTAGTTTAATAATAAAAGCAGTGAGTGAATTATTTGTCAACTTAAAACAAGACTATAATAACGAATTATTTTTCGATGATTGGTTAAATTGACGCAAATATTTTAACTAATATGAAATAAATGAAAAACGAGAGGTTTTTTGGAGCTTTAATGCCGCATTTTAATCTTTCTCATACCTTTCAATTAAACTCATTCACTATTTTGTTTATGTGGTCAACTGTAGCAACAATTATAACTTAGACATAAGCATAAGAGCATTCAGTCAATCAGTGATGTGTACATGTTTTAATTTTTATTCTAATTTATTTATTATTAAAGATAGAAATTTTTCGAGATTTTTGATATCCTATGAACTTTGTCTAAAATGTTTGTATTTAAAGATTTTATCTAAATCCTAGCATTTGGTCACAAAAGCCTGTACAGCACGCAAGAAAACTGCTATTATATATTTAAAAGAGAAGAGAAGATATTTAGATTATACTTTTTTAATACTGCGAGAAAGTACTGGTATTTCTAGTATAGATTGTGTAATAGAGGGTGAAAACGGGTCCCATGGGAAGCGGGTGGGAGTGGGATTAAGACAAAACACGCGCGATGGGAGGGAATGGGATTAGATTAAAAATTTGCGGGATTGGAGGGATTCACGCAAATTCCCACCAAGTTAAAAAAATTACGCATTTAAACAAAATTGAATAAATAATCGCTTAATTCCGATGAGTTTAATGACCCCACAAAATTTTGACTTGTTTATTAAAAAAATTTATTCAAAATAACCAATTGTTTCAATGAAAATACCACGTAAAATATCTTAAGTTAGATTTTCTAAAGAACCTTATAAATATTTTATACTTCTCATTGAATAAATATGAATACTTTTCAACCTCTATTGTGTATTATAGCATAGTATAAAATGATAAATACTTTGATAGTTGTTTTAAGCCTTTGATCGCTATAACGATTGTGCACATTCGCCACAAAAGCATCATTATGTGCATCATTTGCTGGTATTCTTCTCATAATGTTGTAACCAATAGTTCCATATATAACAGTAAGAACAATCATTGGCAGCGAAAATGTGATGCCAAATAGAAATATTGAATATATTTCTGAATAAAGTTGTCCGCCATATGTTGACCAATCTTCTCGACAGTCGACGTATGATTGATTAGAGTATATAAATGGTTCTACTTTTGTGATCACCAGTTGAGGTGATGATATAATTATGGCAAACAGCCAAATAAATGCTAATATTAGTACTGATCGTTTTGACAAAAATATGGATGGATGAAGTGGACGTATAATTGCGTAATAACTAAAATAATTGTAACTATTAAATATCACAATTTATTGTACACATATTGCACACATTGCACACATTGCACACATTCACAATTTACATGTAGTTATAGTTATAACTAAGTGTCGGAAATTTCGGTTATAACCGCAAGTTTTTTTGAGCTCAAAACCACTGTTGAGATATATGTAAACTTTAGTAGTATTAACATAATCATATTAAAGCTTAAAATTTTCGACCGAAAAAACCGAAAACAGGGTTTATCGACCGAAATAACCGAAACATGAATTTTGCGACCGAAATTCGAGAAAATGGAAAATTATCGATTAAATCCGGTGAGTTTTTAAAGCATCTTCTAATTTTTGCGTATTTTAGAAAAATTGTCGTTTAAATTGTCGTTGAGTTTTGAACTCCATTCATCAATAAAAAAAATCAGAAATTTTTCTTTACTGATCTTCTTTATTTTTGAGTCTGTGTAGACATGTTTATAATAAAAATTCGACCGAAAATTTCAACCGAAATTCCACTATAATTTCAACCGTAAACCGACCGAATTTTAACATTTTTCTGACCGAAAGTTCCGACACTTAGTTATAACTAGGGAATTGAAAATCGTTAGAAAAAGGGTGCAAAATCGTTTGTAAATAGTTTATAAAACTTTAAAATCGTTTGGAAAGGCGTTTAATAAAACTTTTAAATTTGATTAGAAAAATGAAATTAAATGCATAATAGTATAAAATTTCGCGTATTTTCAGTAAATTTCTTTCTATTATTTCTAAAAAATACTTTTTATATAATGAAAAAGGTCTTTTAGAATTATTCGAATTAAGTTGAAATTTTAAGTTTTACTTTTCTTATCAAATGAAACATAATTTATACTTTTAAGTTAGAAATTTTTTAATTTATTTGTACTAACTCTACTAATTAATATATTTTGAAGTTTTAAATTAAGAAAAGATGCAAAATAGTTTGTAATCGTTCGAAATCGTTTAGAATGTCAAAAATCGTTTGATTAGTTTGAAAAAGGCTAATACGGCTTCTACTCAGTCTCTTAGCCCTTTTTAATAAGAAATTATTACGTTTTTAATAAATTGTTAACGATTTTCAATTCCCTAGATATAACACATTAACAATATTAATATATTAGAATTGTGTGTTAAATGATGAATTACTTGTATATAATACTGCATCATTTTTTATCTCACTAATGGATTAATAAGCTTTTCTAGACTTCTCTCAAAATCCATTTTCGCATAGAATAACACGCTGTTATAAATGATAGCATTATTCTTTTACAAAATGCATAAGAAAAGGATATTTTTCGAACCTATTTGTTCGAAATAAAAACGAATATAAGATGAAATAATTCTGTTGTTCGAAACCTAATGTCACGAAAACTAATTACATCATAGCTATCGTAAGTTACTTTATAACAAAAAATCAAAGTTAAAAAATTTTGTCTTTAGATTTTAGACTGGCATTTGTAAATTCTAGTGACTATTTTAGATAAATTTTTCATTCTTCTAAAACAGAGGTTCCCAAACTATGGGTCGCGACCCAAAATAGGGTCGTTATAAAAACTTTTTGGGTCGCAGGTTTGGCCATAATTTACATTAATGTTGGGTCGCCAATGAAAATTTTCTATCAATTAGATAAAATTTAAGATTATTTCATATACAATTACTGATTAAAAAATTTATGGTAAAAACAGTTTAAGTTAGAACATTCTCTAAAAAAATTTACCTGATAAGTTTCAGATGAAATGTTTTAATGTTGGGTCGCGAAAATTTTTTTATTAAGATCCAAAAATGTTTGGGAACCACTGTTCTAAAAGAACTAGTAATATATTACCTAAAAATCAGGGTGTGGTGACAAGAGATTGAGGACCACAACTCGAATTAGATTGGTTGCAAAAATATGCATACTTTGGATTAGCTTTCACAAGCTCTTGTTTATTCAATATATTATCTTATAAATTTCATAAAGCATAAAAATTATATTTAATAGAAATTTTTTTAAATTGCGGTAATATAATAGGGGTCTCTATATAACCTAATACGGTTCAACGTGCCAACTTTTACATTTTAAAACTTGTTGAGTAATACAGTCTGACCCCTTATTATGGCAAGTCGTCGGTGCATCCAAAAACTTTTGCCATAATCGAAGTTTGCTATAAACCGGACAAGTACAAGTGGCCTAAGTGCAGAATCTGCCAGAAAAATTTGTACATGCACATTTATCTCATACATGATTATGTATGATTATTTAATTTTAAATGCATGGGCTTATTAAATTTAGATAAATTTATTCTTAAAATAAGTTTTTTCACTTATTAAAAGAACTGAATGGCTCATTTTTTAATTTTTCATAATGCTTCGATTTTTACATAGTTTTGACTTGGAACCATCTAAACTTCACTTTTAACTAAAATGTGAATGTTTAGTGCATATGGGAAGATAGTATCTTATTAGCACAGGTATGTGAAGGCTAAAAGGCCTGTGCATTAGAAATACATTGCCAATAATTGAATTTTGCTATAATTTAAGGTGCCATAATCGGGGTCAGACTGTATTACTATTAAAATTCTCAATATCTCAAAATAATTAAGGAATATTTTTATATTAAGTAATACAATGAAATTTAAAATATATAACCGTAATATTTTCATCAATTCTTTGATAAAAGTATTTGTCATAAATAGGCACTCTATTTTTATACGATTAAAATTGATGTATATGCGACTTAAATATGCAAATAAAGGCACAAAATATGCGCTTATTTATGCATTTAAATAAATAAAAATATAAAATAGTAAACGAGCAATTCATATTGCATTAGAATTATTGTTGATAATACAAGTTTAAAATGTGTTAATTAGTAAAATTAAATACTTTCTTTTGGTTTATCAATTTTTATTGATACTCATAACCAGAGATGGAAAAATTTCACGTTTAAACATTTGGCGAAAATTTTAAATTATTTAGTTCTAACAATCAATAATTTATTTATTATTATATAGACTAAAACTGAAATGATAAAAGAATTTAAGCAACAATTTTTCAAACAGGTTAAAAATATTTAACTATATATTAATTTCTATTAATTTTTAAAACCTTAAAAATTGAATTTTTTTATTATGAAATACTAACAAAAAAAACAGCGAGAATAATTTTTAAATGTAAAATTTGTTAATTTATTAATCACATATTGTTACCACGATTTCTTGAGATTCACGAAATAAAATTAATACGTGGCACTTAATCACATGAAAAGTGCATTTTATTCTTAACAGTTCAAAACTCAGTGCAGAAGTGCGTAAAATTACATATTAATTTATTAAGTTCGGATCAAATTCGACGCATACGTTTTTGCATAGTTTGCAGGATTAGGACTTCAATGAGTTAAGCTTATGAACTTTTAGTTTTGGTTTTAAAATATTTCTTATGCTTAATATAGCAAATCCTTTATTAAGAAATGTTTAAACAAAATGTATTTCAATATGTATCAGTAGTTAATCATTCATTTTATGTTAAAATGCCATATACATTAGAGCAACGAATTTTTATTATTAAAACATATTTTGAAAATATTTAAAAATCTAAAATAATTTATGTGTATTAGTGAATTTAAAAAAAAAATTTCCAACTGTAAACACACAGCAAAAATCTACAATATTTAGATTAATTAATAAATTTGAAAAAACTGGTAGTGTCCATGTTTCGTATAAAAAGTGTGTGCTATCTGTATCTAAATTAAATGAAATTAAAGAAAATTTCATAGACAGTCGTAGAACATCATTAAATATAAGATCTCAACATTTAAATATTGGTAAATGTACTTGTCATCGTGCTGCTAAAAAATTAAAAATAAAACCATTTAAAGATTGAATAGTACAATAACTTAAAGAAAGTGATTTTTTAAAAAGAAAAAAATTTTATGAATGGTTTTTGGACTTTGTTAAAGAAGATAATGTTCAAAACAAAACATTTTTTACTGGTCGTTCAATTTGATTGTTATGAATTAAAATTTTTGGAGTTTTTGTGTTTGGCGGTTTAATGCAAAACTTTCGTATCAAACAGAAACAGCAAATAATAAAGAAGAATCCAAGTGTTCCAGAAATGAAGAATAAAACCCATTTTGATTCATTTCGAATGTAATTAATAATTGGTTGTAGATTAATTGCGTTAACGCTTTCTCGAAGTTCTTTTATATATACGCTGACATTGTTGATATATTTTAAATGAACGTTAATTTTATAGCTATATTTGGGTTCAAATGTTAAATCGCTTTGTATTTTAACTTGGGTTGCTTTGTACTGCATATTCAAAATAGAAAAAAAGTATTTAGTAGAGCGAAAACGCTATTCGGACAACTGATTATTTTACCAAAAACATCAATGTCATGCTTGAAACAATAAATATAATTATACTGGTTTGCGTGTTTTATTTTTAAAATTAAATGTCGATTCGATTCATCATTTTCAAACATATTGATATCTGACAAATATTTTCGAAACTGCTGTTATTATTAACGTTTGTGCAACTTTCATTTGTTGGTACGAAAATTTTGATAGATGTAAATGTCCTGGCACCAATAAAATGCAATGGCTTGATTTGTTAAAAATAACTAATTAGTAACCAACATAATTCATTATGCAATTTACTTGTTTATCAGGATAGATTTTACAATTGAAAACGAATCAGCCTGCATTAAGCAACTTGTATTGTCAACTTTCTGCAGATCTATCGTAAAATTTAGAATATTTTCATTTGGTTCAATGTTGCAGTCGATTTCTGTTGTGAATTATAACGGACAGCTATCTTCACAATCTAACTTTACATTGAAAAGTGTTAATAATTTCTTGTTAACTTTTCCTTTTTGAAAATCAGAGATTATTTCTTCGATATGTGATTTTTCCAGAATAAAATTTGACTCAAAGTGGGATATAAGATAAATTTAATTTGGAAAAATAGCTTTCAATTCGTTAAATTCTGTTTGAAATCGTTTATATATTTTGTTATATTTTCTTTTGAGTTATTAAGTAATTTTATCGCATATTTAATTTTCTTATTCAGTTGCTTTTGACTTTCAAGCTCTTCTAAAGCTTGTTCTTTAAATTTCTTTAACTCTTCTGAAAAAGTAACACTTGTTTCTTGAGAAACAAGTGTTACTTTTACAGCAGAATAGGTTATTAAACCTAAAATAGATTGCGGCGACGGCTGCCATTGCTACAAGAAATATGGCTCTCTTTTTCTTTACTTTGGAGACAGAGTTACATCTCGGCTCTATTCAAAATCTATTTCTTGATAATTGCCATCACGTAAGTTTTATGGTTGTACAGTTAACAGTGAAACCAAGCAAATAGTTATACGCAGGTAAATTTAATTTGTCATCTCCATTTCATAGTTTTAATAATGGACGAAAAAAATGCTCCAAATATGATTTAAGACATCAAGCTTCTAAAGCTTCTTGATGATTTTCTATGACTAGCGTTTTGTTATGAAATGTAAAACTAGGCTCGAAAAACCAGAATAGGTAAGCGATCTGTTCCTAAGACTATCGGTTGATTACTGCTTCTCAATAATATTGGTTGCACCCGAAAAAATTCAGAGGTAACAGTTGTATTGAGGAATAACAACAGTGTGACAAAATATAAAATCGTGCCAAATCTTTTTGGTGACTTTAATAATAGGCCAAATATTGATTTAACTTGATTACTAGATGTTTGTGTAGTTGATAAAGCTATTGTGTTGTTTCTGAAGTGCTTGTTGTAACTGTAGCTTGTTCTCCATTTTCAGATAGTTCGACGAATAATGGTACTCGAACTGGTTGTTGTTGTGTTTCTATATTGTTTTCATCATTATTTTCCATTGATTCAGCTAACGGTACAAAATCGATGTATTCTTCTTCAGAATAATGGCAGTTTCCTCATCCGATTCAAATTGGCGCTCAACAAATGGTTTCATTTTCGCTGCGTTTACAAGATGTTTTATATTTTCCTTTTGTGGTTTCGACTTCGTAAACAAAATCGTACTTTTTATATACGATTCGCATTGGACTGCAATAGAGATGAGCATTTCAGCAGTTAACTTTTAACCGGTTAACTTTTAAGGTTAACCGAGTTAAAATTGCCGGATAGGTTAAAATTTTGGACACAGTTAAGGTTAGAATTTAGAACATTTCTAACCGGTTAAAGTTAAAATTTATATTATTAGAATTATGCGGTTAACTTTATAACTTAAAATATGTATAATTCAATACTATTTATTGAAAATATGATTCCAATAAGCATTATTCAAATGTTATATTAGAAATATTAAACTATTTTTGAAAATTATTCACAGAATAGTTTGTTTTTGCATTGTTTTTGCATTTTAATAATTTAAATTGAAGATTCAAAATGTTTTAATTAATTTAAAATTAAAATAAAAAGATGGATTAACCGGTTAACTCAGTCAAAGTTAAACTTAATATAATTCTTAACCGGTCAGATTTAAGGTTAAGTTTTTTGCAGCGGTTAAGGTTAAGAGTTAAAGTAAATTTTTAACTTTTAACCGATGCTCATCTCTAGACTGCAATATCAACTTATTAACTTTTCTGTTAGTATTTTCTTTCTAAATGGTGTAAAAACATAAACAAGATCTCCTGTCTATAAGATTTATATTATCTTTGCTTCATTTTGGCCTGATTTTTCTCAATAGAAATTCTTGCCAAGCCACATGCAATTTCCAAAAAATTCAGTTATTTTATTGCCTTAATCTTCTGCATTCGGTAAGACTAAAGATACCTTATATTTTGCTTCATTCATTAATCTCGGTTCACGACCCTAAACTAATTGAAATAAAGAGAACATTGTTCCACCATTAATAGCGGTATTATAATTAAATGTAGCGTATTTTAAGAACACGTCACAGTTTTCGTGATAACTGTTAATATATAGAGAAACTGAGAATATATAATTGTCAGTTGCGTTCAAACGTTACACTTTTCCATTGCGTTCAAATGTGGTAAGATGTTTTCAGTTAAGGTTGAGGTAAGCTTAAGCTTTTGTTACTCTTGCTTATTATTGCAATTAGATTCAATTAATTTTATATGGATTTTTTTGGTCATTTCATTTTTCTATTGCATGGTTTACGTGTATTCGGTAATTATTTGGTCTATTTCTACTTCTATTGTTACAATTTGAAATTTAAACTCAATAAATTGAAAATTAAAATCACTGAAGATAGTTCTACTAATAAATATTTGATTAATAATAATATAATAAATTCAATTTTACTATATTTGAATGTCGTGTTTAAATCCGATTTTCTTCAATAAAGAATCGACCACTCTATAAATAAATGGTATATTAACATATTTTATAAGATAAGATTTTAGTTGAGCCCAATAATATTTCGACTTTACACGGCCATATGTCTTGTCAATACACATGTGACCGCTAAAAGGATTATCGTGAAAAGTTTTCAATATATCTTCTTTCATAGATTTAGGAACGAATGGTACAATTGATTCCCATATTTGTCTCCACAAACTTAAATAAAACATTGTCCTTTATAAGGTAGTCTTACGAAATTTTATCGCTATCTGTTTCATTTTCTATGGTTGTTTTAATATTAGCACATTCGCAATCCAAATCCTGTTCTCATGCTATGGTAGACAAATTATTTTCAAACTCGATATTAGCTTGAATGGGGTTTTGTGATAGGGTGTCGGCATAACGATGCAATTTACCACTTTTCTATTTAACTACGTAATTATATTGCTGCAGAATTCTACTCCAACGCAATAACTTTGGAGATAAATCACGTTTATATTTCAACCAGCATAATGCGCAGCAGTCTGTAATAATATAAAATTGGTGCTGAGCAATATAACAATGGAACTTTTTAACAGCGAATATGAGAGCGAGTCATTCCCTTTCAATGTTCGAGTAGATTTCATCATGTTTTTTAATCGCCTCGAAACGAATTCTACTACTATTGAATTTTTATCTGATTCATCTTTTCTTTGCAACAACACGGCGCCTATACATATTCCACAAGCATAGACACGTATTTCGTGTATTCTTTTTGAGTTGTAATGTACCAAAACAGGCGCTGAACTTAGTAATTGCTTTAAGACTACAAAGGCTTCTCTTTGTTTGTTATTCAAAACAAACCTTTAATTATTCTTAGATAGTTGTGTGAATAGAGCAGATATTCTACTAAATTTTGGTTAAAACTGCGATAAAAATAAGCTAAGACATTAGACGATGACATCTTTTTCATTCTTTGGTTATGAGAATTCATTAATTGCTCGAATTTTTTCTATGTCTGTTTCTATTCCATTTTTCCTGACAACGAATCCCAAAAACATTAAGAGATTTAACGCAAAGTTGAACTTTGAAGGTTTTAGTGTTAATTTAGCTTTTTTAATGCATGATACTTTTCTTAATCTTTTCAAGTTTTGCTCGCATATCTCTGCAAAAATAAATATGTTATCTAAATATACCAGAAAGTCGGACCAGTTATGTTTGCTAAAACGTTTGCTATTAATCTTTGACACGATGCTGATAGATTGCATACACCAAAAAGTAAAACGTTGAACTCGTATAAGTCTTCAGAGAAAATAAATGCTGTAATAGGTTTTGGATCTTCTGATAGATGAATTTTCCAAAACGCGGACTCCATGTCAAACTCATAGAAAAATCTAGCTTCATTAAATGCGGCTAGTGAGTCATCACAACTAGGTATAGGATATACGTCCTTTTTAGTAGCATTATTTACTTTTCTGAAGTCGAGACAAAATCGAACTGAGCCATCAGGTTTACTAACCAAAACAACAGGATTGGCCAATGCTCCAGATGAAGGACGAATAATATCAAGTTTTAACATCTCATCAATTTTCTCTTTCCAAATTTTAGTCGGCCACAGATGATCTGTATGGATGTTGATAGATTGTTTCATTATTTCAAATATCAATCTTATGCTCAATTAAATCAGTTCTGCCCAATTCGCTATTAGATTTAGAGAAGCAGTTTGAATTGTCTTCCACTAAGTCGACTATGGTTTTAATTTGTTGTTTCGATAGTACTTTTCCAACTTTAATTTCTCCGATCTTTGCCTTAATTGGTATTAAATCGTCTTGTACTTTTTCCATTATCAAAATCATCATCATCAATATTTCCAATTGTGTCGAATTTGGCAATGATTGTCCCAAGCTTTAAGGTTACAGGAGTTGCATCGATATTTGATATCAAAATATTACATATTCTATTAACTATATCATATATACTATTAACAGCAAGTACGTGGATGTTTTTAATTGAACATATAAAAACGGTTTTATTTTTAATAGTTAAGCAGGAATAGATTCTATATTTGTGGTTTTATAAACTTTTGATTTATGTTGAATTTGTTTTGATCGTATTCTGGTTTGTTTGATTATTGTTCGAATTTCGAAATCAATTGACAAGTTATAATTTATTATTGAATGTGTCGCCTAATAAAACATAGTTAGTTGGATTTTTCAGTATAATAATTTCGAATTCTGTTTTCTTAATCAATTTAACTCCAAACCAGGACTGTCAACCAAATGTCAACTGAAACTAGACAAACAGGTGTTATTTTTCTCCCATCCGCTAATGTTGCAGTTTTACCGTTATACCGTAGTATATCGAGGTTTAAATTGTTGCATAACTGTAAGCTGATGATGTACACGTAACTGCCAGTATCAATAATACCATTAATATCATTGCCATTAATTGAACCATCTATTGGAATCGATTCTTTAGGAATAAAATAAGGTATTTCAGGTACTATGCGGCTTATATTATTAATGGATGTCATATCTTTATGAGGTGAAGTTGTAAAACTTCTTATTACTTTCTCATTATTATTATCACAACTGATATTATTTATACTTGTATTTCTATTAGAAATTGTTGAATTGCGCTGAATATTAGAGACAAAGTTATTTCTGCCTTGTTTTGAAATGTGTGGTAATTATTGTTTCTATTAAAATTATGATTGTGGTTATTACTTCTTGAATTAATCTTATTAGGAACAAATCTTGCAAATGAATTTCGAAACCCGTTGTAATTGTTTCTATTAGAATGTGCAAACTTGTTTCTTTTCTTGTTTTGCGGATTTTTGTCGCAATAAGACATCCTTTGATTTTTGTTTCCACAAATGAAAAAAGCAGGTGTTAGGTTGTTAATCCTTGGTATTCGCTGATATTTTCGGTTTTGATTAAGTAATAGTTCCTTTATCGAGTTTTAAAGTGAAATTAATCACAGAGTCACACTTTCATCAGATTTTGAAATATTAGAAATTGTTTCGAAATCATTAACAGAAATTTGTCTTATAAGACTCCTTTATTCTGTTTGCTATTTTCTGTAGCTCAAAGCTCATCCAATAAAGTCGAGTTTAGAATTATAACCTGAGATCGGATTATTAGGGTCAACCCTAATTTACCCTAAATTATCCTAATTTATGTCTAAAGCCCTAATTTACCCTATATTCAAAATTTAGCCATAAATAGCGCTAATCATAACATTTAGATGAAAATTTTTAATTAAGATGGAAGAAATATCGAAAGTATATTTTATTTGAAAGTAAATATGCGTATTTTTAAATCAAATTTATATATTTAATACTAAAATCTTTTTATATACTATTGAAATCCAAAAATTGTCGTTAAAATTCGTTGAGTTTTGAATAGGAGCGTTCCTTAGGTTGAACATGAGAAAAATTCAAATGAAAAATTAAAAAATAAGTTTTTATTAGTCCCAAGATAAATAAATTGTAGTTTTAATTCATTAAGTTTTTGTTAATTCATAATTTTTGACCCCAATTATGACCCTAATTTGATAATCTTTTGACCCTATTACCCTAATTTTGAAAATTTTGACCCTAAAAGTCCGATCTCTGTTTACTAAATATATTTTTGCAACTATTTTAACTATTTAATTGAGTTTTCTAAATATTTAATTAAGTTCTTCATAATTAATTTGTACTTTTCCATAATTTTGTTTTCTTTTAAAAAACCATATGTTTACACTTTTTAATTATAAATTTATATGCAGTTTTATTTCACTTCTGCACTGAGTTTTGAATTGTTAAGAATAAAATGCTTTTTTCATGTTATTAAGTGCCACGTATTAATTTTATTTCGTGAATCTCAAGATTTTTCTAACGTGTACATCAGTATCCTGTTAATGACGTAAAACTGGTTGGTTTAATTGCTGACGTACTACAAAGCCACTTCAGATTAGATGCGTTAAATTTATTAATAATCAAAAATGCCAAACGATACAAACCCCAATCCGATGATTGCTGATATTGTTAAACCTAAAATATTTTCCGGAAAAACTAACGAAAATATTGATTGGCTTTAATCGTACACTTATGCCACAAATGCAAACTTATGGGATGACACGATAAGCGCTATCTGTCTTCCAGCATTTTTAAACTCAACAGCTAGAGATTTCTACACGTTGGAAATTTCCGGCCAGAATCTAAGTTTGGCAGAAATCAAAAACAAACTACTACAACAATTTCTACCAACTGATTACAATTCTTTCCTACGAAACGAAATTCGAAATAAGAAACAAGCATTTTAGCCCGTATCCTCATATATTTGCGAAACAAGAAGTCTATGTAAAAAGTATAATAATGCTATGACAAATAATCGAAACGACAATTGATGGACTACTTCCATTCATATTCAGATTATTAGGGTCAAAATTTTCAAAATTAGGGTATTAGGGTCAAAAGATTATAAAATTAGGGTCATAATTAGGGTCAAAAATTATGCATTACTAACAAAAACTTTTCGAATTAAAACTACAATTTATTTATCTTGGGACTAATAAAAACTTATTTTTTAATTTTTCATTTGAATTTTTCTCATGTTCAACCTAAGGAACGCCCCCATTCAAAACTCAACGAATTTTAACGACAATTTTTGGATTTCAATAGTATATAAAAAAATTTAGTATTAAATATATAAATTTGATTTAAAAAAACGCATATTTACTCTCAAATAAAATATACTTTCAATATTTCTTGCAGCTTAATTAAAAATTTTCATCTAAATGTTATGATTAGGGCTATTTAGGGCTAAATTTGGAAATTAGGGTAAATTAGGGCTTAAGACATAAATTAGGGCAATTTAGGGTAAATTAGGGTTGACCCTAATAATCCGATCTCTTTTAGTAATACTTTATAAGCAAAAACAAAATGTGCGAAATTGCACTGAAATATTGCATATTAGGAGTAAAATATACATTATATGCGCTAATAAATATTTTAAATAAAGTATTTTTATGCCATCTAAACAACCAAATTCAATAAAACATAAAAATTTCGCTTAATTTTTGATATGCAAATGCATAAAAATAGAGTGCCTGGTCATAAAGAACATTCTTTACGTTTTCAAATTTAAATTCAGTTTTAGTGAATGAAGAATATTTATTCGAGTATAATTAATTTTCAAGTAGAGATGACGAGCATTAAAAAAGTTCAAACGATAAATTTTTAGTTGTTTTATAGTCATTTTATAAATCAATTATACTTTGGTAATTTTAAACTACTAGAGACTGTTTCTTCGCAGTAAATTTTCTAATTTAATAAGTTTTTCAAAATAATTTTACATGAAACTCAGATGGGTTAATAAGTAGAGCTTGAGCTGATCTGAACTTGAAGCTCAAATATCAAGTCAAAGCGGGCCCATTTCTTAACTATTATTGGGCTTGGGCTCAGTAAATAATGGCTCAGCCCATCGTAATTTATACCCATCATTGTACGGAAGAGCTTCCAGTTTCGATTCCCTGAGTATTTAGGAGCTTTACTTTATAAAATTGTGTGCATCATTTCCTCGAACATTCCGAACATCCGAACATTTGAATTTTACGTCAAAACTGGTGTTATATAGACAACGGTTTTTAATTTTGATTGTATTTTGATTTTTATTTTTAAAATATTTTTAGTTTTAATTTTGATTTTCTATGTTAATTGTATTTTGATTTTTAATGTTATTTCTGCAGTTTGTTATTTTGATTTTTATTAAATGCTGTGATTCTGATTGTATTTTGATTTTTAACAATCAATACAACACTAGTCAAAACCTATTTTTCTTACTAAAGGTTAAAAATATTTTTCATATTATTTTATTACTAATTTTTCCGAAGTAAATATATCTTGAAATCTTTTATCTAATAAAATGGGCATCAATAAAATACCAATAATCTATCGGAAGAGATTGTTCAGAAGATTGTTCGGAAGAGATCATCAATTAAAACCAACTATTAAACTTGACAATTCATTTATCTTCACATAAATAATTTGTTAATTCATCTAATGTTAAAAATACTTTTGATTAGTAGCAAAAAAACGAAAAATGGTTGTTAAATTAGAAAATTCAATTTTTATCAAAATCTAATTCTATGAATTTTATAAAATTATCTTTTAAATGTAGTATAAACCCAATTCAGGGACAATGCATTACTAAAAGTTAACTGAGTATTAGTTAAAAAGCAGTTACTAATTTAAATAAAATTTGATTAATTAAACAAAAGTTTAATGCAAATGCACAGTAAATATTTGCCATAACTTATTCAAAGTTACTGTAATGTTAACTTATCCCAAGTGTGTGAAAAATTAACCCGATATGTACTCACACTTCATTTCAATCACAATTTTTCTCCCAAATGGTTTGCATCTAATGATTATAGCAAAGGATGCATGAGTGAGTGAGTGAGAGAGAGAGTGTGTGTGTGTGTTATGGACGGCTATTAATACGCTTAACCTTAAAGACTAAGTCCCGGCGAATAACTGGTAGTACATTATATGTGAGATAAGCATTTGTAATAAAAATAAGATCCAATATATCTCCACTTGCTATTTATGATATTGACATTTGACATTTTTACGTATAAATTATGATTATTATTCAAACTTAATAGAAAATATAATTTTATAAAAATGAAAAATTTCTATAAAAAAGTTTGGCATATATCGTTATTTAATTATGATTTTGAAATTATGCTTGCAATATATAAATGATACAATAAATAAATCTATAGTCTTGGTCTAAATATTGTAAGATGAGTTGAAGCAACACAGTGTAGAGCTTACGCAATAAAGTAGCCTACGTTATACTGTATAGCATAGTTACACAGTGGAGGGTTTTTGCCTGGGTTTGAACCCACCTAGAAAATCTGGGAAACTTGACAACCCCTCCCAGAAAAATCGAGATTTGAAAAATTATTGTTTAAATTCGATGAGTTTTTGAGGCTCCTATAATTGAGACTCCAAAATGAAAAAAATTTTCGTTTAAAAATGAGATTTGACCCCAAGAATTTTTGTGGCAGACCCCCCCCCCTAGATGTTTGGAGCTTTTATAACTATGACTGTATTCTATACAGTGTGTAGTAAATTATATTATTGGTGCAACTACTCATAAATAAGCTATAAGTGTCAGAATTTTGTTTCGACAATATTAACATAACTTCACACATATACTTCCTTACAAGCTTAGGACATACTTGAAATGATCGTGTTATTTAATCTTCAGTGATCTTGTTATTAATTCTGTTTAGCAATAACTAATATTAACTGTTATATTTTCGGTTTATTTCCTATGTATAAAGTAAGCTGTCGTCGTTCGGTTTAAACGAAAGCATTGTCAAATAGGCGGTTTCAGTTTCATTAATTTTCAATGTAAAAACCGCCCAATTATCGAAAACAAAAATTAAGGCATTATTATAAAAAAATAACAAAATTGCAAATTTATATTTCTATCTTTTAAAAAAATTTAAAACTTAAAATAAGTTTGTAGACTTGTTGAAAATAATATTATTAATCAATAATATATTTTGAAAATGAGTTTTTTTCTACATAAAAGATTCTTAAACAAAAATTCATTAGTAGTCGGTTTGGAGGTTTAAACCGCTAAACCTGCGGTTCAGTTCGGTTTTTAAAGGACTTGAGCTTTTCGGTTCAGTTTAACTAATGACTTTAACCGTAAACAACTTTAGTAAACAGTATATCAACATAGTTCCAGTTTAATAATATATATTGAATTTATTACTTAAGTAAAAATAGCGTACAGTTTTCGCATAGTTTTATGTTCATTTCTCGTCGCACAATCCATCCGTCAGCAAAATATTTCCGTCAAACAAACCTGATTTAATTGGCTTAAAAGCGTTAATTAAAAATTAATTAGTTAATGGTAAATAATGGAAAAAAATAAAAAAAATTCGTACATTGGATTTTATGTGTATTTGAAAGGGTGAACGAAAATGTCAAACTATTAGATTTTTTATTTGATGCATATGTACGTAATGTTTTTACTACGATATATCATTCGAATCAATTAACCTTATTTTATAATGAAAATAATGTTTTTCTTTATCATTTTACAGTAATTAAATAAATTTTAGAATTCTTTTGTGAATTTAATCTAGAAATCGGCATTATTTTTCTGGTTTGTTAAAGTTGTTACGATATATATAGAAAAACAGTTGTAAAACAAAAGAAAAAGACAGTTGAATTCTAGAGTATCTAATTCTACATTCTGTTTAACACTTTACAACATTTATACTTTTGATGCTAAAATTCTTGTCTACTATTATATTAGATTTTAGCTCGCATTCTCTTAGAGAAGTCGAGTTAACGGATTATGTCCTTTCGTCCGACTGTCTGTTCGCAGTGAACTCTAACTGATATTGAACTAAATATATTATAATAGTTTGATTATGCTAAAGCAGTATTAGTGAATACAATAATTGAGAACAAATTCAAACCTTGTTGAACATGTTTGTAAGTTAGTAAAAATTAAAAATTACAATAAATTAATTTTCAAATATATAATCTAATAAATAATTTATAGACTGATTGAATAACATTTTAAGAATTACGAATTGAAGATCAATAATAGAAACGCAGAATTAGGGGAAAAGATTTAGTCGAAACAACAACAAAACTAATTTATAGAAAAAGAAGAAAAGTGCTTTCAAAGAGAAAATCATTAATAAAGTGCTATTTTTTATTAACTTTATCTTGAGAATCAATCGAACCATTGGTTTTCTAACCATCAAATTAACAATAAAAAAGGCTAAAACTATAATGTCTTCAATAAATTAACTCTAAAAGTTTTTAATAATTCTTATTAATTCTTTTTATTATTTATATAAGACATTTAGTGATCGTTAGGACAGAAAATGAACAATAAAGTTAAGTTCATGTATAATTATGGCGGTAAAACCTCAGGTCTATAGTAAGTACTCGAAAAAATTTTAACGACTTTTGATTTTAGGCTAATTTTAATGCTAAATGTTTTGATCTCAATTCTTGAATAAAATATTGAAATTTAGAAGATTGTTTAAAGTTATCCTAAAATCAGTATAAAATAAGTTGGTCACTGTAGGTATAATATTGGGTGAATGTGAAATAATACAGATTTATAAATAGAAATTGAATGTGAAAATGAATTAACTTCGATATGACTTTATCACAATATATACATACTTTAAGACATATTACATAACAGAACAACAATAGTGTATGTTTGACATACCGATCGACACCAATTAGCGTTAGTGTGTAAACTGATACACACATTGCACATATAGTGATCATCGAAGCTAATGGACACATGAATGGCTTGAATATCCATCGGCCTAACATAAAATCAGTATAAGTGAATGGTATTGACAGCAGTGCCATACAGATGTCAGATAAAGATAGGTTTATTAAAAACTTTTTTAATTCTGTTGAAGATTTTTTTCCTTTAATGAGAACTATTAACACTATAGAGTTACCACAGAACGAGATAATAGCTGTTCCAGAATAGAGCAGTATTAGAAATGTTTGAAATGGCAATGACAATGCTTCCAGTTTTGGTGCTCGCGATAATGTTGAATGGTTTTTATTAGATAACGACCAATTGTTTATTGAATAAAACACAGGATCCATATTTATTAACCTTAACTTTCAATTATTTAGATGTAAATACTAAATTTTTTCTTTATAATGTTTGAATAATTTAGC
>JAQIVF010000358.1:0-24280 GCA_034698365.1 Steganacarus magnus
ATTGCGTGACTAAAAGAAAAACTAGACATTACTCTGTGTAGCGTTCAAATATAATTGCATTAACGTAGTGCTGTAGTTCTAGTGTACTATTGATTAAAGGTGCTGTTGGTTGTAGTTTTTACAGTCCATACCAACCAACTTATGGAAAATGCTAATCTAAACCGTTTGATTTAAATCACAAAAATAGTGTGAGCCTGAACCATACCTAACCATAGTTTAGCCAAAAGCCGTTAAATTTATTTTTTATACAATATTAATAGTACTGTATTCACATTTTGTAAATTAAAGTTTACAAATTTTCAATTCAGTTCAGAGATTATCAATCAGTTGAGACGTTTAATCATTTCATAACTAATTTTTGGTAATATATTACTGTTTATGAAGTTATTTTTGTAAAATTAGTTGAATGCCTTATTACAAACAAAATTTTAAAAAATTAAAGTTTAGACAAGAATACATAATGAACGCTCAATTATTTTGATTAAAAATTAACTCAGATTAAAACTATTGAATGTCAATTTTTTATACTGAAATATCAACAGATAGTGCCAGAAAATTCTTTTATTACTGTATAATTATGAAAATGCCTTTATTATGATAAAAATGGTGTCTTCCCATACGGACTGACAAGTCAAATCCGATATTTCGACTTTTTCAATGTAATCTAAAAAATTAGTAAATCCTAGTCTTGAAATTGAAAGATCACTAGCGAAATGGCATTAAAACAAATTAATTACAATTTAGAGTAAGCCTTAGAGAAATATTTGTGCATTAAAATAAAATTTATCGAACTTTATAAACTTAAAAATTATTTTAATCAAATTTACAGGAAATATATTTGAAGAATTTTGAAAATTTTGAACTTTAATAAAAAAAATACAATAAAACTAAACTGAATCATTTTATTTATTCGCCATTTTAGTTAAATAATTGTCCTAATTTTTGTATTATTTATATTTATTTTTAATTAACGACAAGAATTTATGAAAGCAAAGGAAAAAATTTTTTAATTAACATTTAAAAATAAAAATGTGTCATTAAAAGAAATTTCAAAAGCTAAATGACTAATATATTAATTACAAACTTATTAATTAATAAATTAACAGTTATTTATAAATATTCATAAATGTAAACTACAAAAATATTAAAAAGTTATGCGACAAAAAGTTTTGAGAGAAATGACTAAGAGAACCAAAAATATTTGATCGAAAAATGGCGCACCATTTTGATAGTAACAGTCTTATTTGTTAGAGACTAAAGAAATCTTTTTTAGTGGCATTTACTAAAGCGAACATTTTTGAACCGATATGAATGAAAGCTGAATATCACATAATTTTATTAATGCACATTATACTGATCCTGCTTATGACTTAATAGATATATATATTTACTAATAATGAGATAAATGTTAATTTGAATTCAGTGAAGTGTCATAAATAGAGGCGATTATTGCCTCTGCTTATATGTCATCTTTTGTTGCATTAAGTCTGAAAACAAATGCGTACTGTAATCTTAAATGAAATGAGCTAAAATGCACTTTTTTATTTAATTTTTAAACCTAATATATAGTGAGGTGTAAATTCGAGATTAGCTAATATTAGGGCGTTGTTTGAGAGCAGATGAGAAATTTAGTTTTATTTAAAGTTCACTCAATGTCAAAGTTAATGAAATATTAACTTATATGTATGAATATGTGGGAAGAGGTTTCTGTAACGACTGTAACAACTATAGTGTAATAAAAGTAATGTTGACATATAGCTATAGATTGCTTTAGACTATTCTCAATGACTACCTGTAAAAGAATGCATTATAACTAGAGTTTATAGCTTGGGAAACAAACAGCACAGTATTAGTTGTGAAAATGATACATTAGTGCCCCTAACTTTGCTTCTGTCGGCTATAAAGCCTGCATTTGCTTGCAATGCAGTCTCATCTCTTCAACTTGTGCCGCAGTATTGATTTTAATGCGGGATGCGAGGGAATGTGGTTGCCATGCCAACCGCTCTTCATCCGTCTCTTAGAAACAAGCAAATAATGATGGCTTTGGGCAGCAGAGAGAACTTGAAATGATATTAAGCGCTCAACTTTTGGCACACAAGTACGACATTTCACCAAAGATTAGCATATACTCATTTGTTTTCAGTTCACTGCACTTTACTTGCACTCTTCTATATCGTAGAGTTTGAAAATTAAAAGTTATTTAACTCCTAATGTTATTGTCATTGAGGAAAATGAGGAAAAGAGGAAAACGAGGCAAATAGGAAAATGCTTTCTACTCGAAAACGTTCATTCCTTTCTTTTTTGTTATGCTTTTAAACTCTATACAGTCTATACAACACATCATATAACATCAACTGCTGTCTCTTTAAATTCATGCTTTGATAATATAACTCAATTTTAGTTATATTATTAAATCATCTCATGAGTTGTGAATCATAAATCGTTATATAGTTATACAGTCAAATACATTTAAATCATTATAAAGCAAAAGCAGGATTAGTTTAAACTATAATTTGCGAGACACATCCAAATATGCAACTCTTTCACGCCTTTTTCATGTTTCTCATCATATGTTTTTGCAGTGTTCAACCACTCTGTTCGCTAATAAATTAATAATCTTTTGCATCACAGATCAAATTTCCTTATGAAGCAAAATGAAATGGAATAATACGCTACGAAATAAAGCATCAATTGATGTCTTGTTATGGATATCACAGAATTAAATAACTAAGATTGAGCTCTCCCTCGGTATGGTGTGGTGTGTGGTGTCTTCTACTCATATTTGATAATATATTATAATTAACTCATAAGTTTGTAATTTATATTTATTTTGATGGTAATCTGTGATCATCTATACTGTATATTATAATGTTTATTATATGTTGAAAAAGATTAAATTGAATTAAAGCATAACAATAAAATAATTTAATTCTTAGAATTAATTAACAGAATTAATAAAAAATCTACAATAATTTTATAAAGTGGTATTATACTGTATTGATAAAGTGTGAATTGAAAAGTTTATTTCCAGTGAAATGAATACTTGTTTAAATTAATATCTTAATCGTATAAAACGATTTGGAAAATGAACAGGTAATGCTGTAATGGTATGACAGCGGAATAAAACGTTAAAGATTTGGTTGAATCTCGTATATGTACGCATATATGGTGCACACAAACACACATACTGTATATGCACATACTCTCACATTCGCATAGATTCATAGATTTACACACATTTATATAACATACATTTAAGAGTTTAATATGAGTGCTTCAGCTTCAGGTTATGAGCGCTAGCCTTAGCAGCATCTGATCGATTTTTATTTCCTTAGTTGTGTTTTGCCCGATTTGTAACAAGAGTTATATAAATGCTATGGTATACCGTACTATACCGTACTGTACTGTACTATAATGTATATACGGTATGCATTGGCAGTGCAATCTATGTGGTGCAGCGTCATTGCCTACTATTCCCCAGAGCATCCAACAGCATCTGCAACGCATACAAAACACATACAATTCGAAATTGCAGTGTACACACACACACACAGGCAGAGTATGCCAAGCATTCTGACATTCTGTGCACAATCGATCAATATTATGGGGAAAATCGTTTTTATGAACACTATCGCTATGAGAGAAAATTTGATTTCCCCTTATTATAAATTCCATCACAGAGAAAGTTGAAATTTTCTTTGCGTTTCAGTTGAAAAAGTTGGCAACTAAGTTGAAAGTGAGTTAGTGCTGCTTCAATCATCGCGCAATTGTTTTAACAAAAGTAAGACTGCTGTCAAAAAAACATTGAAACATTGACTCGTGATTTTACATTTTAGATTTTAGCCCAATCTATACTAGTAATAAAGTTTTCTCTCTATTTTATTTTATGCATTACTGCATAATGAAAGCAAATACAATAAAGAATTACTTTTTTGCTCCTCATATATACATGTCTTATGGGAAAAGATGGTAAACCAACAACGATGAAATGGGTTTCGCCAATGGGAAAACAATGCAGCATACAATACTGTATTACTGTACACCACTGTAACAGTAATAGATGGACCTTACAGACACACACTTTACTTACGTATATCACTAGTATTAATTTATTAAAGCAATGCTTTCTTATATCCTTACTATTACGTATACTATTGAGTATTACTGCCAATTTCTTATTTTTTATCTGTAAATATATATAACAATAGTGCTTCATATAATACAAGTCAGTTTTGTTGAGCCCATGCACTACAGTACACAACTGATGATAAAAAGGTGCTCATATTATACTGTAATGTAGTGAATGAAATGGATGCACAGCACACACAGTTACTGTTTTGTCAATGCACTATATTATTATTGGATGCATTGCACTTCATTTGCAGAAAGACCTGACATAAAAATGCAACACCAGCTGCTTAGTTGAGATTATGATCAAAGAAAAACCAAATAAAACTATCGCGCTATACTGTACTACTAAATTATATTGCGCTCAGAAAAGGTTGAAATTTCTTTTTAGGTTTTTATCTTACATTGCTATACAGCTATTAAATTATACATCAAAATCATCCTCTCCTCCACCAACAGAAATCACTAAACATAACATCCGTGATAAATGCAAACATTACCTTCAATCATATTATTTAAGAGTTTTAAAATATAAAATATTATAAATTTAAATAAATTGGTTTAAATAAGAAGTTTAGCTCATCTAACATAAAGCTTTAGTCTTCATAACTAATTTGATGTGATATTTTAATGAGCAATTAAAAAGAAAGCAATTTCATAATTTTGTATATCCACTAATATCGAAGCGATGCTATGTTCTAATAAGTTTAGTAAAAACTTTTTGTTTTCTTATCCCTCGAAACATTATTAAGAGCGAACTTTTCTGCTCCTAATTAATGTGAGTCTAACGCGCTTCACAGGAAGTGTTTGTTATCTGCAGAGTTTCGAACCGTTATCTACAACTCTTAGTTAAGCTTTCAATCATTTGATCGATATAAATGTTATTCAATACAGTCTGCTCTCATTAGCTAAAACATCAATTTAATTTAATTACTAAATAATAAAATTTACCTTTACTTTGTTTATTAATAAATGACAAGAAATTTAATTAATAACATACTCAAGCATTAAAGTATTTAAATCGAACTAAACATATTGAAATTTTGAATATTTTGGTTTAGACCGAAAAGTGTAAATCTCAAAACCTGACTAAGATAATACTTCTGATAGATTTTGAAATTTCATAATTAAAAATATGAACTGTCATTTGTGCTGTAGTGTCTGATATTGTAAACAGATTAAATTAAATCAAAAATCGAAGCAGAAATTTTTGGATGTTTTATTATTAATCTTAGTTCCGACCTTATAAATTTAGTTCAATTTATAGTCTATTATGTGCTGGTTTTTGATTTAAATCTTAAGTCTAGTGAATAAATTATTAGTTCTAGTTTAAATTATTGAGTTCTATTTCTCCAATTAAATAATTATCGTAATATTCAACAAATTAATTTTAATAAACAAAATGTAAAAATTTATTAAGTTAATGTTTTAAGCTTAATTTTCGAAATTTAAATTTAAGAATTTAAGGAAAGATTTTAAAAATTTTCCTTTTATGGTAATTACCAGAGATGGGATTTTTGGTTAAATCCCAAATTTCACCATAATCACCAAATTTGACAAAAAAATTGCGAAAAATTGTCATTTAATTCCGATGAGTTTTCGAGACCCCTGCTATATTTTGTAGAATTGTAAAAAAATATCTCTTAAATTTGATGAGTTTTGACCTTCCTATCAAGATATTTAGATCTAACCCCCTATAGAACTTTCGAACTATATAAAACAATACTTAATTTTAAAATAGAATAATTTTCTATGACAATATTAGTATTTTTTTTATAACCACCAAAATCACAAATTTTTATTCCCAAATAACCACCAAATTTATTAATTTGTTATCCCCAAAAATCCCATCTCTGGTTATTACAGATATAATCTTCAACCTGTTATGCATTGATGAAGGTGTGACAGTATTGTAGAAGAAAAACTTCAATATTTTTTATCTGACTTCGATAGAAAATTGTCAGATATATGGATTTGGGATTGTCCGTGCGTCCGTGTGTCACGCTCTCTAATAGGAGGCTTTTTAGTGAAAAAATGTCAAAATAGGAGGCTTTTTTTATATATTACTGTACATTAATACCTAAATTTTCAAATCAGGATATATTAAAAATATAAAGAGTACGTGATAAAAACATTCGTTTAAATTCTTTTCTTGCTTAAAAATAAATTTTAATCATATAACTTAAAGTTTAAATGAATTTAAAAAATACATTAGATTTTATGTTTAAAGTTAAAATATAAATGCTTCAATTCTATTATAAAAATTTAAATACAAAAACTGATGCATCAACAATTCAAAATTACGTCAAATAAAATTACTATACTATAAAAAACTAGGATATAATGTCAATTACATTGAATGGGTTATAATAAAGAGGTAAGTTATTATAAAGAGGGTAATATTTTTCTACTGACGATGTGTCTCAAACACTCTGGAGTCAGAATCTGATCCTCAATCATTTGAGAGATGTTAAAGCCTTAAGTTTGGAAGTACGTACTAAAGATTTCTTCATATGAAAGAACAGTATTCCGAGTTTTTCTTAGAAAACTCTCAGAACTTTTATGCTAAGACTAAATTATTTACTTCTATATACTATTGTTAATATATTATTATTTTATATTTCTGTCACAAAAATTAATTTCAACAGATGATGTATGTTTTTCAATTATAACAAGAAAACTAAATTTCAATTCGCTTCTAGAAATGAAATAATGTCATTCAATACACTAATAATTGTTAATATTTCAAAAGTGATAAATAATTCAGACGTACTGAGGTTCACGATGAGATTCAAGGTGATAGGTTAGGCTCATTTTCTAATTTTTATGGAGATTCGAAGTTAATGTTTTAAAAAGATATTCTGGTTAAAACCCTAACTTCCAAATTCCTAACATAGAATTCATAAAAGTGGATTAAATAGAATATCTTAATTTTTGGAGATTAAAATTTCGTCAGATTTAAACGTTGATTTTTTACATTCTTACTCGATGGTAGTGTTATTCAGTAGCTCGATGGTAGCTTAAATGTTTCTTTGTGTAAACTAGGATTCCAGTCAATTCTGTTAGACTTATTTTAAACTTTAAAATACTGAATTTAGCAAATATCTTAAGTTGTCGAAAATATATAAAATATAATGCAATTATTGTAGTTAAATAAATTTTGTTCATATTTCATTATTATAGACTGGTTTAAGTTAAATGTTTTTTTATGTTTAAAAACATCCATTTTTAAGATTTATTTATTGATTTTATAATTTTTATGGACAGTCATGGTTCGACTAAACAATTATTAAACAACGGCAACTGTTAAATGAACAGAAGACGAATTTACCAGTTGAAAGAAAAATATTTTGATTTAATTGGATGGATTCAAAATTGTAGAAACTCATGCAAAATAACTCACATTATAAATTTTTTTAAATTTTCATTGTTTATAGAATGTCCACAACACTCGTTAGCCATCTAATAAATTCTTTATTCTGTTAAACCCTATCTTGACTTGTGTTTCAAATAAACAAAGAAAATGTAACACATAAGAATAAATTACACCAATTGTGTGATAATATGTTTAATTTATTTCCACAATCGGTCAGCTATTATAGTAAGAACACCTCAGTTCTAATTAAATTAGGGTACATTCTAACACGATATTCGCTGCAGAGTACGATATAACGTCGTGTACAGTTGTAATACTGAAGATCGAACTGCAGTGTTTAAGAATTATGTTTTATCATTATGTTTTATGATGTTTTATAAAATTCATTATTGTTTTGACAGAGTTCGTTATAAAAATTTTCAAAAATCTATAGGAATTTTAAACAAATTCTATGATTCTGCTCCTAATGTTTAAAAAAATATTTTTCTGGTTTTACTTCAATTTTAAAAAGAAAAATCATTCGAGCGATTCAATAAGACTCTCATTCAATGAATAACTCTTTTAGGTATAGAGACAGATGAAAATATTTTTAAAAGTATGGAATTGTTATAAGTAGTTCACAAAAGAAATATAAATTAATAAGCTTAACAAACGTTAATCCAAATTTAAATTATAAATATTTTTTCTTTCATACAACTCGACATAAATTATCGTAAAAAGCAAGTCTATAGGCTATATATAAAATTAATAAGTTTTAAAGCTCGATATTTAATTTAAACGTAAACATAATTGTAATTTTATATTATTAGTAAATGGCTATGTCAGTAATAATACTCTTCTAAATGCCTTCAAACTAAGTATTAAAAAATATTCTATCAGATCTGTTTATTTTGTGCTTCAGATAATACAGTATATATATTTTTTTCAACTGAACTTAATTTTATTAAACTGTTTTTGAAAAAGTAGCAATTGAATAATAACCGTTCAGAACGTCAAACAGAATTCACGAATTGTGACTATTAACTTGATTCACAACAGATAAAAGTAAGAATTTAAAATGTGTAACCAACAAAAAAGTGTAATTTATCAAATTTATTTTTTAAGTTCAAAGAGCAAAAAAAGCTGCTAATTTTTTTCAATGAGATTTTATAGCATATTTACATTTCGCTTCAAACCTTTAGGTGTCTGCCACATGTCTGCCACAAAAATTCTTGGGGTAAAATCTTATCGGATTTAAACTACAATTTTTCAAATCTCGATTTTTTTGTAGGGGTGGTCAAGTTTTCCAGATTTTCTATGGGGTACAGACCCAAGCAAGACCCCCACTGTGTAATTATGATTAGAGTTAAAAGGTTATTATTAATAATTCTAAAGAATTTAACATCTGATAGCCTGATCATAGGAAAAAACCAAAAGCTGCAAAAAGATACTGGGTTTGTGATACTAGGTATTGATTAACTATATGAAAATAAATAAATGTGTCCACATATACTATTTTTACCTCACGTTTCTTGACTCCGTCCGTTCATCCTACTGTCTTATCTCGTACCGTACTTTTAACTTTAAAATTTAGTGCTGTTCGGCAATTTTAAAAAATTATACAAAAAGTGAGCTCTATATGAATGTGTTCTACTTTTTTTCATATATACTATATAAATATTTCTTTTAGAGTATTTACTTCTTTTTGCTCTCTCCATTTATATAAATTACTATGTTTTTTGTGCAAAGATTTGAGATATGACTAAAAAATTAAATGGACAGTGAGTGCAAAGATAGAATAATGCAAAAAATGTAGACTGAAAGCAGCAAATCTGACATATCTCTATAATCGGCTGATTCTCTCTAAATAATAACCGATTGGTTAAAAGTTTATGTGATAAACAAAAATAATGTGTTTAAGTTTGGTATCACTAGTTATTTTCACGAGTTTTTCTTATCACCTCTGAGGGTGTGTGTGTGTCTGAGGCTTAGTATGTTTTACTGTTGCTACACATGTTAAATCAACATTTGCCAACAATAAAGTAGACTTTGGACAAGTATTCGGATTCTCACCCATATAACTGTCTTACGTCTCAACTATATTATACTTATTAGGAAAAGCAGATTATACCAGAACACACTTCTTCAATAAAATTAATCAACATTTATATAAAAGTTTTTTTTTCGTTAATTTGATTGCATTTGTCTAAACCTTTTTTAATAAGCTGTATTCAAATGTAATCATTTTCATTATTTTTTAAACAGAATATATTAAATAATGTCGGCGAAGATAACACATAATTGAGCATCACGTCGAAGCTTACGATTTTCAAGACTTATTGTTTATTATAAAATGTTTAGGACTGACATTAGAAAGTATTATAGAACGCGTAAGTTTGTCTAATACTGTAAATTATATATTTTTTTTTATAAGTTATAAACAGAAATGTTAGACTGAATGCGTTCAAAACTTTTCACACTATATATTCCATTATTATATTTACTTATATTAACTCCGAATAAAGAAAAAATAAAATAGTTTCAGTTGAAAGCACATCGATTGGCATTAGATGAAGACAATTATATATCGCAAGTAAAGCATCGTCATTTGAAGCATTAGATGTGATCTGAAGTGAAACAAAACTGATGAAAAGACGCAGCCCTAACCTAATCCTTTATGATGGCAGGTGTAATAACACGAATAGCAATATAAGCTACTGTACTGAAAAAATGGTCAGTATGTGTCGTCTATGCTGTCAAAACTGTTGTGTTTGTTTTGAGATGGCATATAAGAGTATATAAGAGTACGTATGGCTACGTTTACAATCAGTTAAAATTCGAGCTTTTCTCTATTTTATCTCTCGATTGCATCCAATTCTACCCTATTTCGCAAGAAAGTCGGTATTATCCCAACGCAACCCACTCTCAATCGATTTATCGATGAGCGCAAAACTAAGTCTTTCTCTGCTCTTCTATTTAAAGTTATTTCAATGGCAAACGAAAGTTTATCGCTAGCAAAGCTGAAGCTGATGGTGAGGCAGTTGCTCAATATTTGTTGTGAACCAGTGATCGCACACAGTTCACAATTCTAGTGAAGGCAACAGCATTCTGTTCAGCCTTAGTCACTATTTACTGTACATTACTGTATATTACTGTATGTATTGATTAAATATTCTACTTTCATAAGTTTTTTGTAGTGCAAAATTCGAAACTAGTCTCACAAAAGATTTTAGGCAATCAAATCTATCTTTTCTGTTAATATGGATTTTTAATTTATATGAAGCTTTTATTAAATTAAAGGCTTATAATTAATTTGAGATTTAAATTAAAGAAATATATCGATTAAAAGTAATATCAATTTAAATTATAATTGGCGTCAAGAAAATAGATTTGAAATTTTAATTACATTCGAAATTAATATTAAGCCAAAAAAGTACTTAACATAAATAGGAAAATTAATAGAAGTATATATATTATTGCGTAATGGTTATTAGAAATAACCTAATACTGCACTATTATTTATTCTAAACTTAGTAACGTTTGAGCATAAAAATTTTTAAATATATATTTTGTTAACCATTTTAATGATAGCCACGTCGCACACGATAATCATGATAGTGATCTTAATAATAAATTAGCAGATTTTAATTTTTAAAAATGCTTTAATAAATTTTTGATTAAAATTGTTGATTTTTAATAATTAAACAGAAAAATGCATAAAATACTTTTCTATTGGATGAAAATTTCTAACGAATGGAAATCACTTTGTGATTTTCAAAGTTCTTCTTTAAAATAAATCTTAAAGAAAAATTAATTAAATTTAATATATTCATATCACCGAAATATTTTCCCAAGATATACATTTTAAATAGTGGTTTATGCGAATAAACTTTCGAAACAGATGTATTGGAAATCATTAAACAGATTATTATTGTTCAAATTTTTCTCACAATAACTAATAAAAGTATATAACTAATACAGTATATAATATTGAACTAAAAATAAAAACAAAAAAAAAACAACTTTTAAAGTTATTATTTCTATATTAACAAAGGTAGTATAAAATACGTATACATAAACTTATATATTAAGTTTGCGTTATATAAACTTATATATTATTAATAATAAAAAGCTTTCATAATTTTCTTTTTCCATTTTAAAGCTAAAGGCTATATCACTTATATATTGTTAAAGGTGTTAACGGTTCGAAAATGTGGAATTAAAACTAGAAAGATATTAAATTATTTTGATCAAACTGATATGGTTTGAAAGAAAATGACACATTTGCTGTATAGCTTACTGGTTAGAAATAAACCCCAAATTGAAACTAAACTGCAAACCAAATACGGACAAAACTAACCACCTTATTGTCGATTGACCGTTGACTCCTTTACATAAATGTCTGAGATTCTATGAATATATTTTTTTGTGGTTCAACTTTTGATTGAAATATATACGATTGATAAAAAACCTTTAGCATAGCATCTTTTTTACTTTTTCAGATTCTTGATGTCAGAGGTGCACATATCTACAGTTGATATACGCGAAATGTTTTATGTCAACATAACAAATAAAGTTGATATCCTTTAGCAATAAAAGTGCTCATATAACGAAATGTATTTAATGTATCACTGTTAACAGTTATTTAGGAGTTCAAATACAAAAAAATCTTATAGCGGGCTTTTTAGTAAGCGCACATTTTTTTCGTTTTTCTCTCTAATGATACGAAGTTTTTCTTATTTGACGTCCACGTTAGTAACCATGGATATAGAATGACGGCAAGCATCGATTTCATTTTTAGAGACAAATAACTATAGAGCTTTCACTGTCAGTGATTGTCTAATTAATAGCACGGCCTCATAATCGAGTCAATGTTCGCCATCACACGAATTCTCTCAATCGTGCAAATATTGTGTTTGAAACAATTATGAAAACAATTACTTCTATTTAAACTTAGTTTACACTATTTATATTCGCAAATATTTTCACTGTCAATATTATTTGTTTTAAATCAATTTTGTTTCTTAAATGTGTGGATATACTAATTTACAAACAAATTAATTAACATAAATCAACAATAATTCAATAACACAAAACAAAATAGTAAATATATGGTTTAATTTATTAAGAAACAACTTTTAACTTTTACATTAATTTAAAATTGAATCAAAAGTTTATTTAAAACTTGCATATACAAAGTCAAAAAACAATGATTAAGATAATATATAATCATTCAGCTCACAAATTCCATCCTTCATTCACAAATAAAATTTATTAACTAATGTTGTAAATGCAATATCTTTCGAAAAAAAGTAAAATTTAAATGATCAATAAAAGTCTTTCTTCATTGATTCGTAATGTATAGTCAAAAGATGCAAGTTTTAATACAAAGTATTTAACTTTTAATTAAAATTTTTTTTAACAATATTACAATTTAATAATGTTAAGTAGGATTATTTAGACGTCTTTTCGCTTTTTTAAAGTTTCTACTCGCTGGTTGATTTGTGTTGGTTTGTTCAGCACTATATAACAATTAAATATCAATTTTAGTGCAAACAGTTACGAACGAAATATAAAAATACTAAAATACTTACGAAAATTGAAATACAGATTGATTTGCAGGGTTGCTTATGCCACGACCAAAATCAAATGTTGGCATTTGTGAAAAATTGAAATTGGGTTGTTGTGGAATTTGCTGCTGTAATGGCAACGATGGCATCGATGGCATCATCGGATTCGTTAAACTAAAATTATATCCAGAATTTGTTGGATTCGGGCCAGAATTTGCGGAAAACGCCATTCTGTTTTGAGGATTAGTAGCACTTGAAGGATTCGAAAATATGCTCGTATTGTTCTGAGAATTGGTGGTATTCAACGGATTAGAAAATATACTTGTATTGGTAGTAGTATTTTGAGGATTCGAAGAATTAGCTGGATTAGTAAATATGCTCGGATTGTTTGTCTGACCAGTTGTCGCTTGAGTCGCACCAAAATTAAATTGAGTGCTAGTATTTGTTTTTGGGTTTAATGATGGAATACCGAATGATTCTGCATTCTTATTACCAAATGTAAATAATGATGCGGTGGTTGTTTTAACATTACTGCTATCATTAACATTTTGAGAGCCAAAGCTGATAAGAGAAGCAGAGGCTGAGGCAGAAGCGGGAGCGGCGGCAGAAACGGTGGAAGCAGTTGTGGAAATCGCGTTAAAAGTAAACCCTGTTTGCGAACTGTTTAACGGCGTGTTTCCAAACGAAAATGCTTTACTCGGAGACGAACCAAACAAATTATTTGAACGAAATGAAGTTTCTTGGTTTGGATTAGTATTAGTAAGTGTTGGAGTAAAGAAGAAATTTGATTTCGAAACTGCGTTCGAATTTGTGGATGAAAGCTCAGTTGAAGTTTTATTCATTTCTCCAAACACTATTTTATTTTGTGATGCAGTGGTTGTGGTGGTAGTTGTTGTTGTTGTTGTAATCGTTGGTTTAGTGGTACTCGTGGATGCAATGGTAGTGCTGGCCGTTGCGAATAATGGATTGCTAATTATTGGTAGCGTGAAACTGGGTGTCGAAATCGACGAACTTGTTGTCAATGCTGGCGTTTGTTTATTTGTCGAACCAAATGTGAATAAGTTTTTAGTACTGTCCGCATTCGAACCAGAATTAAATAAATTGGTTGTCGCCAAAGTTGACGATTCGCTACTTATTGGGAAAGATATAAACGAAGAAACTTTTTTACTCGATTTTTCTTCCTTTGGTTTATCTACGGTGTCAGAAGTAGGTTTCGAGTCAAACGCGATATTTTTTAAATTAGTTGAGCCAAATGATGTGCCATCAAACGTTGAGCCGATTCCAGAATTTATAGAACCAAATGAAAACGATTGAGTTTTAATTTCGGTTTGTTTCACTGAATCAGTTTTTGTTTCTTTTTTATCAGTCACATCTGATTTTTCTTTTTCTGAATCAATTAAGACTTCCTTCGATGGTTGATTGACAAATGATGAAATACTCGCAACTGGAGAAGTTCCAAATTTGAATAAATTAGCATTACTTGTTGAAATCGATACATTATTTGTATTTGAACTTTCTTTAGAAGTTTCGAGTTTTGAATCAATTGATTTTGGTAAACCAAATTTAAAACTTTCTTTGGTTGTAGTGATCGCGTCTGAAAAAACTGTTGTTACGGAAGTAAAAGATGTGTTGGTGGCAGTCGTGACTGAAGGGAAAAAATTAAAGCCAGCAGAGGTTCCACTCAATGACTGACTTTTATTACTCGTTTGTTTCGAAATTAAATTATCTTTTATTTTGCTGTCAGGAATGTCTTTACTAAATTTGGACGCATCAAACTTAAATGATTGATTGCTATATAGTTTGTCCAAATCAGCCTTAGTTGCGATCACTTTCTTCGCTTGTTTACAACCCTCACAATTAGTAGTTGAACTAACATTATTTCTTTTACAATGAAAACACTGCCAACTATCCGACGATGCAGTATTTTCACTATTATTTGTAGAATTATTGAGTCCAGGTTTGAGTTCGCCACAACACGCACATTCGCTTTTATCAGATGACATATTAGTCAAACAAGATGGACAATTCCAAGAACCTGATGGACGTTTAAACATTTCAACCAATGAACCCGTTGCTACAACTGGTTTAGAAATTGCCTGAGTTTTCGTTGCGCCTCTTTCGGCGTTACAAGAACAGCACTTATTATATTCTGGTTTGTTTCGGAATAAGCAACGACACGTCCACATACCCTTATCATTATCACAGTTTTTAATAGCCTCAGATTTATTTTCGCTTTCTTTCGATGTTAAGTTTAATTTATTATAATTATCTTTAACATCAGTTTTCACTGCTTGTTTTGTATTCGATAAATCATTTCGTTTATCAGGCATATGTATGTTCGCTGGACTGCTAAAAGTAAATTGAGAGTCATTTGATTGAGAGTTTCTGGTCGATTCAATATTAGTCTCATTCTTCTTAAGTACTGGCGATGAAAATTTGAATTTTGAATTGTCCTCAACTTTGGTTAAGACAGTTGTTGGCGTACTTTTCTTTGATTGATTCAGTGTTGCATAACTAAAATCAAATTTAGGCAACGATACACCATCAGGAAATGGTAATCCAACACTTTTTAAATTAACGTTATTATCCTTTTCATTTGCCGTTTCATCATTTTTAATATGTTTGTTATTCTTATTTGTTATTTTTCCGCCGCCATCTCTAAGATTAACGCGATTATCGCTCATTTCATAAGCTTCAGCTGACTGTGAGTCGGCTTTTTTATTTTCACTGCCAATTAATAATGTATTATTCCTTTTAGATATGTCTTCGTTAATTTTAACTTGAGATAATTCCCATTTAATCGGTTTATTTCTGGTATCAATAATTGCCTTATTAGGCGTCAATATCGAAGCAATAGGCGGACCACATCTAATTCTTTTATTTGAACGATTTAGTTGTTGATATCCAAGGCTTGAATTTATTGAATTAAGATTATAAACGGGAATACGTTTAACATCTTGCAGAGGTGTGGACGCTTTCTCGAGCTTCTCAAATATTTTCTTTGTGGTACAACTTAATTCAGCGTTACTTTCTAATGGTTTTGATTGATTCGCTTGTATTTTCATATATGGAGCCAACGTGTGACGCGACGACAGGTTGTAAGGCGATGTTCCCGACAGACGTGACACTCTATTAAAGTTATAATTATTAGAGCCACCAAATGATGTTTTTCCCTTATAAAAATGAGATTGTTGTGATAAAATCGATGAAGAACTCATAAAACTAGAAACATTAAAACGCTTTGAACTGGTAATCGGTTGAGGTTTGCACTCAGCATTCATTAAATTTCGTTTAACAATCGATTCACTAGTATTTCTCGCTTTCGCTCTTTCCATTTCTTTGCGCATTGTTTCTAAATTTAATCCATGACGTAAAACATTGTCAGAATGCGATGGAACTAACGACGAACAACCACTTGTTGAGGAAGCTGTGGCATCCGTTTCTGACGAGCCATCGTCAACATCTACCGTGTCATTTGATTGCGAGAGTGTTTGCAAATGTTGCTGCTGTTCGCTGTCACCTTCACAGCTCTCTGTTGATTGTATTAACTGTCCGATTGGGTAAAGCGTTGAAGATGTGGAGGGTATGGACAAGAGTCGACTGTTCGCCACATTTGGTGCACATGTGTCCGCATTTAATGCCGAACGCGTTAACGGTTTCGATGATAAATTGTTTGGACAACTTATTACACTCGTATGCGGTGGTGATTCAATTGATTCGACATTACTCTCCACTTCTACCACATTATTATCAGTATTACTACTATTGTTGTCATCAGAACGTGATGTTAAAAAATTGGCGGTACTTTTCAACCAATTGGGTAATAATAGATCCTTAAAACGTTTCATTATTGACTAAATTGATCGAAAATATCAATAAAACGCATCGTTTTAAAACATAATTTAGATAAATAGTCGCATCATATGCGATATAAACGCGTTAATCATTACTTACCTGATCGTTGTTTTTCGTTTGATTGCTATCACTGATGCGATCAATTTGTGGTCTCGAGTATGGATTGAGTCGTTGTCTCTCTCTTTTAGTTCTAAACTTCCATTCGTGTGGCGTTTGCGCCATAATTATAAAATAAATATAATTGATTTGCAAATAATTGATTAAATTGTAATAAATAGTAATGCTTTATTGGTGACAATTACGCAATACTATAGCAGTCAGACATTTTTAGTTAATTCACAATGAATCGCACGCCGATATCAAAAATAACGCTGTCTACTATTAGATTTTCAAGTACATAGAGTGACATCTATTCACATTATTACTAAACATCGCACAAATATGAAAATCACGTGTGTGTCAACTTTTTTTTAGTTTTTTTAGTTACTTTATAGACTAATTTAAAAAATGAGGTGGTTTTCTTGTATACCATAATCACACAGTGGGGGTCTTTCCTAGATCTGAGCCCCAAGAAAACTCGAAATTTAAAAAATTGTTGTTTAAATTCGATGTGTATTCGATTTTAAACCCATGTAATTCTCAAATTTAGATTTGAACCAAGAATTTTGAGAATTTATAAGAATGTACTAAACTAGATTATGTTTATTAATTTTAGTCGAATAATTGATTTAATATTTACTAAAAATCATCAAAAATATTGATTTATAATTTTTTCAATCGTTTTTATATTTGCTGATATCTGCACGAATATTTATTTGCATAAAACTCATTCAATTTAATTGATAATTTTTTGTTTTGGTCAAATGATCTAAAAGATAATTTTTCAAAATGTTTTAAAATATTTTTAATTCGTCAAATATTTATTTGTATTGATTTTTAAAATCTAAAAAATTACTTAATATTTCTAAATTTTATATCTAAATTTTGAGTATTAATTTAAATAAAAATATAATTGTTAAAATTGATACTTGTTTTAAGCAATTATTGTTTAATATTGTTTATGAAATACTGTTAACTTATCAGGAACTTCAATCTTGTCACGCTTACCGAATTTAAACATTTACTCTTATTGTTAAAAGTTCAGACATTTTGTTGTGCGCTCTATATATCAGTGATATATTTTGATCCATTTGTTTGAACGTAAACCTTTGTTTACCAAATCACATAATAAACCTTATAATCCAATTACTTATGCTTATCGAATTAAATTACGCTAATAAATTAAATATAAATTCTTTATTTTACAAACTCATGATTTGAGAATATATATGTAAATAGAAAACTTTAAAAAATAAAATAAACATTATTTGCATATAAAAAATAAATCTATATATATTATAGATCAGTAAAAACTGGCGGCTCTTCCGATCGCAAAACAGTGGCTGTTGTCGCTTTGATGAGATCTTCGCTTTGAAACATACACATATTCCAATTGGCCATAAATTCCAAGCCATCGCGAATCGAGTGGTCGCGAGAATAGTTAAGCGCAGCTTTGGTGCCCTGAACAGCAACTGGACTGTTTGAAGCGATTTTTCGCGCTAATTCTATTGCCTTTTCCAGTGTTGTTTCGAAATCTGGATAAATTGCACTCACAAGACCGATCTATAATTAAATATTAATTAATTATTTTGCAAAATATATGGACAAATATAAAAAGGGAAGAATACAAACATAAAATGTACATATAATTATAAAGCAGATGCAGAGTGCAAATACATTAAACATACCTCTTTTGCTTCAGACGCAGGCATGTTTCTTCCAGTGAATGCGAGTTCTCTAGCAGTGCTATCATTACCAATAATTTTTGGCAATCGTTGCAATGATCCGAGATCTGCAGCCATTCCAATGCTAACTTCTCTGATCGAAAAATAGGCGTCATTAGCGCAATAGCGAATATCAGTAGCGCTTATTAAGTCTAAACCAGCGCCAACGCATCCATTATGGACCGCAGCGATAACGGGTTTTGCGCATTTTGATATGCTATTAAATGAATTTTGAAGAAGAATTATCATATTGCGAAGTATTTTAGCTCTTGTGGCCACATCTCCTGAACTGGTATTGGCGGACGAAACGTGAGCTATTAACTCATTCATATCATTGAAGTCTAAACCGGCCGAAAACATTTTACCGCTTCCAGACACCACAACAGCTCTGCATTGTTTATCGTCATTTATTTCATTGAAACAGGTCTGAACTTCACGAAATAAATCTCTGTTCATAGCATTTCTGCGATCAGGCCTATTAAGCTGTACGTGCAGTATATGATCAAACGGCGCCGTAACCGCTAGTGTTTCAAACTCGGCGTAACGCGTTGTATATGCGGCCGCAGAATAATTACGAGTAAAACAAACTTTGTTCGTCACAAATACTTCTCTTATTATGTGACCATTATTCGATAGTTTTATGCAATTCTTGGACAAAAGGGCTTTACCTATAGGTTATAATAATTAAACATTTTTAAAAATAAATAACAAGGCATTTAATAAATAAGTTTTGTGTGATTAGTTTGGATATGTGGAAAAATACAGTTATTTAATTGATTTCTGGAAAATATATTAAGTTTCAGATTTTTAACAGTGAAAAACAAAAATATTATCACATGAGAAAATTCACTTAAGTTCTAAAGTTTAAGATTTAGATTACATATACAATTAACTAATAGTTACTATCATAAGTCAATCCACTCTACTATCTGTTTACACGAGTAAAAATCTACATTAAATTGTAATACATTTACATTACTGTAACACTAGATAAAAGTAACATAATATATAAATTTTTATTTAAAAACGTTAGCTAATAGCATAAAAATTATGTTAAAAAATTATTTTTCATAACCTAAAAAATAAATTACACAAAAAATGCTTTTTTATAAAATAAATTGAAATTTAGAAAAAAAAATGATTTTAATTAAATTAGAGTTTTATTATTTTGTTACTAAGGTATTAAAAACAATCTCAATCACGCGCTAAATTAGTGATTTAACTTAAATGTTTTGACTCTTAAAATGAGTAAACAACTGATGACTCAATATGTCCTTCAAATTGAAGGCTTTTCTCTAATTTACGTAATCATAAACATAAATCAATTAGAAATTACTTTAATTATTATAGTAATAGCTATTACAGTAAACTATTAATTATTATTTACTTACCAATAATAGGTCGAATCATTTTAGAAAATGACATTTCTTTAATATTTTATATTTCGAGCAAAAAAAATAAATAAAATAATGAAAATAAAACAAAATTTAAACAAACTAAATTAAATTTTATAATAAATTTAGTGTTGAAAAACAATTCACTTCACATTGAAGAGTAGATGTGTTTATATACTGTTAACAATTGTTGTTTACATTAAAAAACATATGCGCTATGGTTTAGACCAATAGGAACGCATCGATTGGTGCAAAGTTCGAAACTGTATATCATAAGGACTTTCCTCATTAAAGAGTAAAAATATAATAAAACAAGAATGAACTTAATTCAAAACTCGTCGTTAGTTGGAGATAACCTTCAAAGTAATGGTAACATAGAACTGATTAAAAGGTTTAACCATAAAACTATATAAGAGAATTAACATCACTTATAAACCACATATTTGATGATAATTGAAGACTATCTGCAAATTTTAGTGTTTCTCACATGAGATTTTAAGCCTGGGCTAAATAACTAACGGATAAGCCTTTTTGTATGTTTTGTATTCTAAGATTATATTGTTTTTCTGTGTCTCTGCCTGCAAATGGAAGTACACATTATTTACTACAATGGAGACAAATTGTCTGAATATTTTAAATCTAAACACTTGAGTTTGCTTAAAGTTAAGTGAGCTAAACACAACTAAGCGAAAATATTATTAATTACGTCACATTATATCGGTTACATAACGTGGTAAACAATTTTCCTTTTCTATGATAAAAATTCTAGATTTTGAAATATGATGGATTTTCAGGGAATCGTGTGTTACAAAATAATAAACTTGTGATTTATAATATTTTTCTCGTGTAATACTGATAAAATCATAATCATCTAAAATATTGTAACTTAAAATAATAGTTTTATTCTTTTGTGTAGTTTGCTTTAAATTATATGTATTTGAATAAAGTATAATTAAATAGGTTTCAAAACAGAATAAACATGATTGAAATATTTCAAAAATAATTTTAAGAAAACCTAAATTTTTTTAACGTTAAATTAATTTTTATATTCAAATTTGATAAAAATAAAGAAAAAATTTTTTAAATCGGGAAGAATCAAGAATAATATTATGCACAAAAAACATCAAAACAGTAAAAGTGGGAAATATATTTTAATTTAATTTTAATTTAAAAAAATTAATAGCTTATAATTACTATTTCCCAAAAATCATTAACTCTATTAGAAAATTGTTTTCCCAAACTTTCCTAACCATATTAATATCTAAAGACTGTTAAGCTAAAAGCTTCTGATAAAAAAATGAATGAATCGGTGCGCGAGTGCTTACAAAGATTATACAAGTTATACGAAAAGTACACGTTATAATTTTACCATTAAGTCAAGTTTCAATTATTAAATTTATAACTAGTAATTCATTAATTGTATACAATAGTCGAATAAATTGATTAATGATTTAGCAAAAAAGCTTTAAGCGTACATCATCTCATATCGCGGCGATACCGTTTTATCCATAAATTGGTTGCGACTTCAAACACAAGTTGTTAAAAATAAATAGTTTATTGGGTTTATTTAACCTACGCTATTCCCTACCCTATTCCCTACCCTATTCCCTACCATATTCCCTACCCTATTCCCTACCCTATTCCCTATCCTATTCCCTACCCTATTCCCTACCCTATTCCCTACCCTATTCCCTATCCTATTCCCTACCCTATTCCCTACCTTATTCCCTACCCTATTCCCTATCCTATTCCCTACCCTATTCCCTACCCTATTCCCTACCCTATTCCCTACCCTATTCCCTACCATGTTCCCGGCACAAACCACATCGGATCTACCTTAAAAGGACTATTCTTTTCGATCTGAGTTCAATGCTATACTTATTGATTGGTTTTTGTAAAATATTATCCAAATCGAACCCCAATAGACCCTCTGAGGTGGACTTTTCTCTTCCATCTAAGTTCAATGATATACGTGTTGATTGGGTTTTGAAAAGTAAAATCGAGATTTTCAAAAATTGTCGTTTAAATCTGATGAGTTTTTGAGACCCCTATAATTTTTGTCAAAAATTAGGAAAAAATTGTCGCTTAAATCCGGTGAGATTTGACTCCCCCTAAAATTTTGAGAATCTAGAGATTTGACCCCATCCTAGAAGTTTTGAGTCTGTGTAACTATGGTTCTGGCAAAACAAATTAAGCCAAATAGAATGTAATATTTTATAAAAAAAATCTGTATGAACATAATTGATAATTACGATAAAATTTTCCACCACAAACAGTGTGTCTTCTCTCAATTCGATTGTATGGGTCCTTTCAAGTTTGTTTGGTATTTCAAGTACTTTGATAGCAAAACCAAAACTCGTTTAATTTAAGGTGCATTTTTTATTATGAGACTAATTTCAAAATTGAAAAATTAGCATTTACAAGCTTTATCATTGAAAATACGAAAAAATATCACTAATAACATTAATTCGTGCTTAAATACTAAGCATACTGTATGCTTCAAAGCAAATGATATCATTTCGGATCTCGACTAATAATAATTTTATTATATTAACAATATATTAATTAATAAATAAAAGAGTAAGTGCTTAATTATATTGTTTACGGCGAGATTTGACAATTAAATGAAAAGCATTGGCTTCCAGTGCGTAAGATTACTAATATGCAGGAATAGGATTTTTATGACATGTCATTTAGTGAATTATGGCATGGCATTATGGTGTTTCAAAATAGACTCTTCAGATTTAAGCGACAATTTTTCAAAAATTTGCCAAAAACTACTGGAGTCTTGAAAACTCGCCGGATTTAAGCGACAATTTTTCACATTCTGAAAGCAAATTATGACATTTTATGGCATACCATAATAATTCCATTCCTGCTAATATGTAATATGAATGTGTAATAAAGTTATAAATGCGAATGAGTACAGCTATAAATACTGTATTAGACAAATAAAATTTAGTATTTTAATGCAAAATTATCATTATGTGTGAAACTATGCCTAAAAACGAGAGAAAAATGAGTAATTCTCCGACTGATACTTCCGATTCTGATGTCGAAACAAGCGTTCGCGAGTCTAACCGTTCGTTGCTTAGAATCAATTCAATAATCGATCCGTCATACGCTCCGAAAATTTTAAGAAAAAATAAATCAATTACTAGAGCGGAATCGATTGGATTTTTAGAAAACGCGAGTAAAGTTTTAGTTTTATATACGGGAGGAACCATTGGAATGCTTAAAGGAAAAAAAGATGGTAAGATGTTTTAGAAATTATGCAGTAATCTAAAGGTTTTTGTTGGTCTGATTTTATCAAACCTTACAATTAATTATGTTTTCACTCAATTTGTATACCGAAAGCGCTAAAAAAGAATAACCAAATTAAATCATGTAATTTAATTTAATTTACAGAATTTTATTATTTTTAGTTAATATAATTAATTATTATAATTTCTTTAAAACTATAATAATATTTTATTAAGCTTAATATCAAAATTAATAGTTAAGATTATCATTAGACCCCGGATTTTTTGTTAAAACAATTTTGTTATAAATAAGCTTGAAATTTTATAAATGATTTTTAGTATACGAACCACGAGCGGGAGTTCTTCAAACAGAAATTAAAAAGTATCCCCAACTCCACGATCCTCATTACGCAAACAAAAAAAATTTTCGTCTTCCAGAATGTAATGCACCATTAGTTTTGCCGTAAGTAAAAATATTCTTTTTAGAAAGTTTAATTTAGAAATTTGCGATTTTATGAGATTTGTTAGTAATTGTGGCGAATCATATCGGATTGTTTACACAATTTATGAATATGAACCACTACTGGATTCTTCAAATATGACTGTTGATGACTGGATTAACATTTCGCTTGATATTCAAGTGAGTTCTCTATTATTTAAAATAAGTTATCTATTTTATTTAATATTTTACAAAAAAATATACCGATTACCGATAATCCGTAACAGCGATTTTTTTAAATAAAGATTTTCTGAATGCAATAAATAACTGAACAATTAATTTTTGTTTTAGTTTGAACTAATAGTTTGTTTTCTCAATTTTTTAAAACTTTGGAATTGAATTAATAGATAAATTAACTTTGATTGAATTAGAACTCATATCAACACTTTAATGGTTTCGTTATTCTTCACGGAA
>JAQIVF010000359.1:0-24212 GCA_034698365.1 Steganacarus magnus
ATCTACAAAAATCCGACAGATCTTAAACCCATATCCGAACGGCCCTACGCTACCCTAACCTACCCGAACCATACCGAACCAATACCCGACCCAAACCTGACCCATACCCGACCCAAACCCGACCCAAACCCGACCCAAACCCGACCCATATCCGACCCATATCCGACACGTAAGTACCCAGCCCTACCCAACCAATACCCGAACCATACCGGACTCATGCTCTCTTCGATATGAGTTAAATGATACACATTTTAATGGGTATTTGCAAAAATATTCCTACCTCCTAAAGGGTTGCTCCCGTTTCTACACCCCCTTTTCCAATCCCTTCTATCTGAGTTCAACGGTACACTTGTTGATGGGGTTTTGTAAAAAAATGCCCACCCCTTCCCCCATAGGGATCACCCACATATCGAGACCCCCTTCTTTCACTCCCCTCGTCGAACTGAGTTCAATGATATACATGTTGATGGGGTTTTATAAAAAAAATTCCCACACCTACCCCAATAGGGGGTGCCCACCACCTTGAGCCCCCCTACGTGCACTCCTCTCTTTGACCTGAGTTCAATGATATACATGTTGATTGGTTTTTATAACAAAAATTACCACCCCTACCCCCATAGGGGGCGCCCACCACCTTGAGACCCCCCTACGTGCACTCCTCTCTTTGACCTGAGTTCAATGATATACATGTTGATTGGGTTTTGTAACAAAAATTCCCACCCCTACCCCCATAGGGGGCGCCCACCACCTCAAGACCCCATTTTGTGCACTCCCCTATTAGTCCTGAGTTCAATGATATAGGTGTTGTGGGGGTTGGACTCCCAGGGGCAGAGCCTATAAAGGGTTTCTCAAACACATTTGGGTTTTTACTATATATGATGATTGGTTTTTCACTATTTTAAGCGTATTTTTTCTCCAAAAAAAACTAAAAGTTTCTGTAAAATAAAAGAAAAATAGCAGTTATTAAGTTATAAAAATTAGACATTAGTTCCAAATCTATGTCGACTTCATTTAAAGTCAAACTCGTATCGGAAATATAACAAAAATTTTAATGCTTTTTGAACTGATAAAATTAAAACCTAAGATTTTTAAAGCGAATGACAATCGCAATATTTGGCTGTGAATGTGTTAAAACAGCACCAAAACCAATGACACGCTTTAAACGCTGTTATAATTAAATCAAATGATATAAAGTTTTCATACAATGGAACACGAGTTAATGTTGTTGAGAATCGTTGTGAAACAGAAAGAAGATCCAAAGTGATTATCAGACCTCAGATATTTGGGTAATTCCCAAATTTCTCCATAAACCCCAAATTTGGCAAAAAATCATGAAAAATTGTCGTTTAAATCCGTCGAGTTTTCGAGACCCCTATATTATTTTGTCAAACTGTAAAAAAATATTCGCTTAAATCTTATGGTTTTTGACTCTCCCCCAAGAAATTTGGAGCAGACCCCACTACTGAACCTTCGAAGAATAGAAATTTTACAATAAATTTGTATTTTTCAATAAAAACTAAATGTTATGGTAACAACCAAATATCGACTTTTTTGTTCCCAAATAACAACCAAATTTAGTGATTTTTTATTCCCAAATATCCGAGTTTAGGTGATTATCAAAGACAGGACTTTCTCCGTTAATCCGCCTTTTTATTCCTTCTTTTAATTTAGCGGAGATCAAGCGTTTTTTCTTATTATGAACTGACAAATAATATTAACATCATTTGTTACTCCGATAAGTCCGATATTCTGTACGTTTCAGATAAATCCGACTTTTTTAGCGGATTTTCCGATTTTTTACACTTTCCAAAATATTATTGTTAAAATCCGTAGTTTTCAAAATTTCTTATATTATGACCAAAAATTGTAAATTGTTTATAGTATAAATCAAAAAATTTAACATGTTTTTCAATTAATATTAATTTAACAAAATAATATTTTCACAATATAAGGAAATATTGTCTGATAAATTCATAATATGACAGAAAAAACAATTAAATATTTAAATGTTATTTATTTAATTAATTATTGATAGAAAAACTAAAATAACTTCATAATTAAATCGTAAATTTTTGCTCCGATTTTTTAATCCGATTTTCTTGAGGTATCCGACCGATTTTTAATCATTTTTAGTCCGATAAAGTCCTGTCTTTGGTGATTATTTAACCCAAACAAACTGCTTCCATTACACTTTTGGATTGTAACGTTTCAATCAATCTCTTTAATTATTAACACGACTCATTCATTCTTATCGTATTATCATCTCCACGTATGGTTATTCCAATGTTTAGCAGATATGATTTAAGTCTGAAATTGGTTTGGAATTAACAGAAAATATCCGTTGCAGAAAAACCATTAAACTAGGAATTATTGGGGATAATCTCAATTGTAGTTAATTTTAATTTTTGAGAAATATATAGAGTCATATACAATAGAGGTTGAAAGCGGGACCCATGGGTAGTGGAAGGGAGTGTGATGACCTCAAATATTTGGGATGGGAGGGATTCCCGCAAACTACCGCAAATATTCATAACTCAGAAAAAATTACTGATAGCACTCAAAATTGTCAATTAATTTTTATAAGTTTTCATGGACCATAAAATTTTCAAAATTTTCATGAAGTTTTTCGGTTAAAATAACTATGATTGTTTTAATACTGTATATATACCATATAGTATATTGTAAATAATTTTGCATATAAAATATTTTAAAATTTCATACTTTCTATTGAAATTTGAATGTAAAAACAGAATTTTTCGGGAATTGCGGGCGGGAGCGGCGGACAGGGTAATTTTCCCTGATCGGGAGTGGGACCCGTGGGAATTAATTATATATTCTGAGGGAGGGAGTGAATTGGAAAAATGTATATTTTTCAACCTCTAATATACAATATTAAATTTTTCTAACCTTAATAATTAAGTTAAACCATAAATAATTAGCAAAATATTTTAATTAAATAAATAACGCTTTTATTTATATTTTTATTAGTTTTGGACATTTTTTAAAACCACTTTTAATTAAAATTGTATTATAAAACATTTCTTACCTGAATCTTGTCATAATTTATATTATTTAAACATTTATTTTATTGAAAATACCGCTATTTTGGACATTGTTTTCGTCTAAACGCGAACATGCAATATACTAATTATCTTTTTCTGCCACCGCTTTGCCATTCTTGAAGCACATTATTAATTAGTTTAGGAATGATGTCTCAATCGATTCCTATTGTTTCAATCTTTTCAACGATAAATATATTATTAATTATTCTGATTTATCACAACCGGATTAAAACAAATACATATGCAATACTTATGTGCTAATATAATATTACTAAAGTATGATTTATTCAGAAATTGGCTAAATATTTAAAACATCGAATGCTGAAACATCGAATTTGCTTGAATTGGGTTTTATTTCAGTTAAATAACTTAATAATTATAAAATTTATTTTATTTCATAATAATTGTTAGTTTGTGATGAATTAAATAGTGTAAGAATTTGCTTTTTTTGGCACGCGTTTAAGTCATGACCAGAGCCTCAACTTTTTCCGACTAATAATTGACAAAAAGAGGGCTGAATTAAGTTAAAAAAATCAGACTAAAAAGTTGGAACTACAAAACACCAACCATTTTTTGTTAAATTTTTATATTAATTTAAAGAAATGTTAAAGTCAAACTAGAAATTTTTTTGTCATAATTTAAGAAATTTTAAAAACTATACGATAATATTTTGCAATTGTAAAAATTGGGAAATCCGCTAAAAAAGTCGGATTTCACCAAAAATGTTTAAAAATCGAATTAAAAAAGTACGTTTATTTTAATTATTACTTCATATTAAGACTATTACCTTATATTCCTATAAATTATTACATTAAATAAAAAGGTGAATTATCCGAGAGATTTCAGGCTCTGACCCAAAGCCGTCCATTATTGAAAATTTGTTTTAACACACACCGAATATCTAAACGCATAGTAAATATTTATTGTACTTATGGGTACATTTAAGTGCTTTATTTCGATTCTTCAAATTAAGTATCTTATATTTATATTAAAAAATAAAAACAAATATTACAGTTATCATTTACATTTGAGCGTAGTTAGACAGGCGTGTCTTTCCCAGGTCTGGGCCCCTAAAAAATCTCGAAAACAACGCAACAAAAAATAAGAATTTTAAAAATCGTCGTTTAAATCTGAATCGTTTAGATTTGACCGCCTCTAGGGTTTTGAGAATCTATTGAGCAAACCAACTAGAGGTTTGAAGCGAAGTGTAATTAACCATGCATTTATGTTTGCGTCCATTTTTCTAAATAGACTAAAGTAGATTATTATTACAGTAAATAAAAAAATTATGTTTAAAAGTTTTGCATCACACTGTGTTCTGTTCGTAAGAGATTGACATCTCGTGTCAGAGCGCACATCCAAACTATATAAACTTCAATTATTTCGAAAACCCAATTATTGCAAATTTAATTAATTTGTTTTATATACAGTAAGACTTGAACAATACAGTAACATATGTTTAGCTTTTGATGACAAATGAGCGAAATATAAGATCTTAACGTTTAAAATTAACATATATTTAAATGAATATAAGTAGAACTTTCACTTTATTATCTCTAACTTCACTAAAGTAATGATGTCTTAAGCTCGAACTGAGCTGAGCATAAAGCTGAGCTCAGTTTTTTTTAGTATTTAAGAGCTTGAAGCTCAAGCTGGAAGCTCTACCTTATGAACTTAATTGAACATTATAAAGCAAAATTTTAAATCTAAATACTAAATATTAATTTAATGAAAATATTTAAAAATTGTCACAAGACTACAGTTAAAAACATTAAGAAAATAAGAAGTCATTGAAAATAAGAAGTTTTATTCTAAAACATTAAATATTAAAGTTTATGATTTTCAAAAATATTATTGCATAATAATCTCTAAGACCAGTTCCAAGTTTTTAATAAAGGTTGAAGTTGTGTTGTTTAAGAGCCTGAGTTGTGAGTGTTTTGCTCACCACTTTTAGCTCAATGCCATCGCAACACTAAAGTACGCAAAGATTGATGTTTGCATTGGTGGTCCAAATGCTAGTGAGACCACACATTAGAGATCGTAATGAAATTTCAAAAGTTTATTATTATTACTTATTGAAGGCCGGAAGTTATATGATGGGTCTTCTAGATAATTACGGCGTGGGAACAGCGGTGTTCTTTTACGGCACATCTCAAACAATGCAGTTTATGTGGATTTATGGGTTTAGATAATTTTGTAGTGATGCCTAGTTTATGCTAAATCAACGCAACTTCATTAACATATCACACACCACATGAAAAACAAACTTTCAAATTGCTTATAAACATTTAGTCATTGATTCATATCACAGTAAAATCGACACAAAATTATCGCTTCACACAATTAGCAACTTATAAAATATATATTTAATGTGATTAATCATATAATTTATAAAGTATTTTCAAATTTTTCGTAATAAATAATGTGTCCGATTGTGTGTGCGCTCAGGAAAATAGTCTAAATTTGCGATCTTTAATTATAAATCATTAAAAATGCTGTGTGTAGTACACTATTGTACATAACGTGTAATTACTTATGAGTTTGATGTGTAGTAACGTGTGCTGTCTGTGCGCTTTACCGCAATAATGACTGTTTTATCGTTTTAAAAAAAATATTATTCAATGCAATTACGAAACGTATTTGATGAACAAATTGTTTACATATTAGTGTAACATATGTGTAACACTGAAATTTTTTAGTATTTATTTATTTATTAATTATTAGTAATTATTTATATGACAGATAATAAATGCATTCAAACAATTAATGAATGGCTCGAAGAAGTCATACCGAAGCGTTTATATTATTAAGAAATAATGCGTCAAAAACTCGCCATTTTTATAAAGATGTATAGAAATTAAGTTAATTGCGATATATTATTATTTTGCTTATTAATATTAAATTGAATTTGATTTAATTAATAGTTTGATAACGACGACGAAAGAGTGAAGTTAGTTAACGGAAAGAATGAAGACGTGAATGACATTGAATTGGATGATAATTGTAGCACTAGTTTAGCCATTGATCCGAATTGGATCTCATCTGTCGATCAGTTTCGATACGAGTGTAATAAAATTCACACTAAGAGTAAGTAAATAAACAATTGCTAAAACATTGTTAAATTGAAGAAATATATATATGATAATAGTTGAACAGCTAAATGATGTCCAAAGCGAGCATTTAAAGAAAAAAGTGTCGTCGATATTCGTTGACGACAATGAAGTGGCGTGTAATCAAAGATATGAATTGGAGATCGAGTTTAAATGCCAGGAACTGAACAAACTGTTCAATAGACTTCACGCACTGTTAACACAAATGCAGAGTTTATCTCAATCTCAACCGCGCAACAAATTATTTCAAAACATATTTCAATGGCAAGTGAGAGAAGTGTCAGATTTAACTCAAATGTTTCGTTCGTGTCAAAGAAATTATTTGAATAAATGTTCAGAAGGCGATAAACTCGATGAATTTGTCATCAAATTTGATGAACTAATCTCATCAAATAGCGATTGCACCACATTCTTAGATAATAATACTTACCATACTATTGATATGGAAAATTTGGGATCACAGTCACAGTCACAACAGCAACAACAACAACAGATGACATCTTTTTTTGATAGCGAAACATTAAAATCACGCGATCAAGAAATGAGTTCAATAGTGAAATCAATAGTAGAATTGAATCAAATATTTCATGACATCAACACATTTGTAATAAATCAGGGATCACTGCTCGATCGCATCGATTATAATATAGACACAGTTGAGCGAAGTGTGGAGGAAGGAGTGATATCGTTGAGCAAAGCGGAACGCAATATGAAGAGAGCACGAAAAATTAAATTCATTCTAATAATGAGTGCCATTCTGTTTGCGTTGCTCATATTTTTTGTCATATTTGGCAACTAAAATATTTATATTTTTAAATGATATACAATGTTATTGTTATTATGTTAATAAACTTGAATTGTTTAGTTAAGTATTGCCACTCTATTCAGTATTCTCTACTCTCTATTCTAATATTCATATTCATTTCGCTCTCCGAGTGGTAAACAAAATATTTTCTCGTTTTTTTAAATTATTGATTTTATTTGCAAATAAATTATTTTAGCATTTAGTTTATATGATAGGTTTAAGTAGTGAAATCTCTGCGGTAGGTATGCTTTCTCTCTGTTTTGGACAACAGCTGCAGGTAATGAAGTTTAGACCGAAAACAGAGCACTCCCAACAGTACATTCCAATTGGTAAATAATATGATTCATTTCGTCAGTTCTATGTGGAGAGGAGTGTAGTAGAGTATAGCATACAGTATAGTGTGTAGTATATAGTAGGTATATTGTAAGCTATATTGTATGTTACAGTATATGCAAAAACTAGAATGAAACGAAGCCACGCCTGAAAATATAAGTTATTTTTGCGGTAAAAATTAAAATGATTGTTGCATTAGTGTGTTGGCATTGATTGGGGTTTGGGGCGTGGTTTTGGTATATGATTCTAGTTGTTGTTTGTGTTACCCAATGAGAAGAGTGTTACCCAGTAATACCTACAATACCTACCGCAGTGAGTCCACTACTGAACGCTTGTCGAGTTGTTGAGTTGTTTCATTCTCTTCAAGAGTGTTCATAGTGTGCAAGCATTAAATGTTAGACTGCTTGACGCGAATCTAAACGTGACGTGCGATCCACACAATCAACACAATCCACTTCACAATCGGCTCTACTCTCAGACTCTACTCTACCTTCTGGATTGACCTCCAAACTTCAAAACTGCAACAACAACTAAAGTTACTACTAGTAGTGTACAGTTTAGTGTAGTGTTAGTGTAGTCCACATATTCACATATTTGCACTTAACAATGTCTGTCCTAGAACTTGGCTGGTTTTACCTGATGTGTTAGCCTGCAGCAGCAAACTGCCATCTCTGCGTTGGAACTGCACCACCAGAGTCAGACCACAGCAACACACACTGCAACGCACACTGCAACACCACTGCACCGATGCAAGCATTCATACAAGCATTCATACATTCATACGTGCGATGCAATGCTACGCACTAACCACTAACGCTAACACTAACTAACATTGTATGTGCGTTTGTACGTTCGTACGTTTGGTACACTCGGTTGTACGCCAGCATCAATGCATCTCAACCACGATTTCCTCGATGCAGTGCACAACTCGCCAAATGGTGAATAGCATGCAAGAATAACTACAACTACTAGTGCAGGTATTGAGACTTTGTGTAAATAACTTTAACTTAAACTATCACTGAAGAGGACAACATCCTGAAAAACTTTCGTGACTGTAATTGCTTATTGTTGTGTTCGCCACTTAAATAACCTTATTCTCTCTTTTTTATGATAAAGTGGGCTAAATTATTGAAGGAATGTGATTGAAATATTTTACAATTTACTTTCTATTATGTGTTTATTTATTCGTTATAATAGTTATTTGTGAAAATATTGCTTTTATTTTTTTTATCGAACAGCATTCCATTGGATGCTGAAATATGCAGTCTATAATAGCATTGCTAACATTAACAATATTATCTTCATTATCCTTAGGGTATTTTGCCGAAATGCTCTTTACGGGCAGGTCTTTCTCGGGATTCCTATTGCTCAACCTCTTGGTCCTTAATATGCATTTGAATACTACATCACTGGTAGCTTCAACTGCAGAACAATTGAACGAAGAGGACCAAGAATTATCTGATAGTTTGCTGCCAGCAATAAAGGGAGCAACAAAAGAGCACAAGCAGTTCCTAAGCGCGTTTGAATCACGACTTCTTCGCTTATTTGGCCTCAAATCACGACCAAAACCTAAAAAGCATTTGCAAATACCGGAGTATATGATTGAACTCTATGAGCGCCAATCCAATTATGGAAAACCAAATAATGCCAAACGCAAACCAATCAAACATCAAATTAAAAGAATTAGCATACATGGACATGTGAATACTGTTATAAGTCATAAACATCAAGGTATGCATACATCACATACCACTCATACCATTCATACCATTCATACCTCATGTCTTAACCTCACACACACACTACTTTTACTTATCATTAAAGCATAAAGCATTGATTGCAACATTCAATCAATACATGAGATTTTAAAACTCATATTTTATTTAGAAAATTAAAACAAAACTGACAATAGAATTTAAGCGCTCTATTGTTGCGACCATAAAACTGACCGCATATAGCATTGCCAGTGCCGGTCAAACTATATAACCATATCATTATTTAAATAGTTTGCAAAACTAAAATATTCTATAAAATTGTAATATAAAGATTTCTAATTTCTTTTTGTTGCACGAGAGAGAGATTATTTAATTTTGTAAAACGTTTACTAAACTGAAACTGATAACTAAAATATTTAAATATTTTGACCTATCAAACTAACTAAACACATATTTTGGTTTACAGATTTGAATGATGACCATATGAACTCAGATGGTGTTAGATTATTATTTGATGTTTCACTACCAAAAGGTGAACAACTGTTAGGTGCAGAACTTCGACTTTATCGTCAGTCAATATATTCAAATTCAAATTCTGTTGCATTTAATGAAAGTATGTTACAGAGAGTGCATATCAATGATGTACTACAGCTCCCAAATGAAAACACAAACGAGATTATATTAAGACCTATAGACACACATGTAGTTGATGTGAGGCAAACAGAATGGACCAGTTTTGATGTATATCCAGCAGTGCAAAGATGGACTGATAATCCTTCAGCAAACTATGGATTATATGTGACAATTACAAATTTTAATGGCACACAGTTAGCAAATACAGAACACGTGCGATTAAAGCGAGAATTTCGCTACTTATCTGAATCGTCACCTGTGCCAACATCTCCAACATCTAATAGTATTAGTGCTAATGTTGCTAACGTTGCTAATGCTGGTGCAGCTAACGTTATAAGTGATCAGTTCAGTGCTACAGGTGATTCTAAACAGATTAATCATGACTTTTGGTTAAATCAAAAGCCAGTTTTGTTAACATACTCTAATGATAAAAGTGAACAAATTGTAAATAGACATAAAAGGAGTACTCGAAAACGACATCGAGGAAAGGGAAGAAAAGACAATTGTAGGAGACATTCATTGTATGTAGATTTTAGTGACGTCGGTTGGAATGATTGGATCGTAGCTCCACCCGGTTATCAGGCCTACTATTGTAGTGGCGAATGCCCGTTCCCATTATCGGATCATCTCAATTCAACAAATCACGCTATTGTGCAAACTCTTGTGAACTCAGTGAATCCAGCGGCTGTGCCCAAAGCGTGTTGCATACCAACTGAGTTGTCACCCATCTCTATGTTATATGTGGACGAGTACGACAAAGTAGTGCTCAAGAATTATCAAGATATGGTTGTTGAAGGATGTGGCTGTCGCTGATGAAGCACTGACAACAGCACTGACAACCAGAGCTCAACAATTGGGTTTCATATCACTAATTGATAGGTTCATGCCTTCCATGCCACACATTCCAAAGTGTAGTGAAAACATTACCCGCACATGAGCCACATATAAGCCACCAAATATCGCAACAGGTATTTAGTCATACACTGTAGGCAAACACCGAAATATCAAATATATTAGAAATTGTCAAAACATTAAATGTAGAAATTTTATTTGTAATTTGCAATAAAAAAATAAGCCAAATTTAGATTTTTAACAAAATAAAAGTTGAAGTTTGAGCTTTGAATATTGACTTTTTGCCCATTTTTTAAATGACTCTAAATTTTTTAAAACTTGAACTTTAACTGATATTATATTTCCGAAAACTTAGCTCTCGTAATGAACTTTAAATTATTTTTATAGCAAAAACTGTTAGCAAATATTCAATCATAAAGTGTTATCTAAATACTAGTGCATTTGCAAAATTCGAGTATAGCTTGTAGTCTGTATAGCTCTCTAGCTATAGCCTTCAAGTTTAATAAAGCCTATAAAACATAAATAATTTAAAGTGCCAACTGCTGCACAATTATTATGCATTCACGCCAATTAATATCTTAAGAGTAGAAGACACACACTTTAGTTTACCTTCAATCAGTTACTACATTTTTTATGTCTATCCTCGAGCCATATTGGCATCATTCCAATCTTATCAACACTGAATATTGGACAACAAATCACTTTTTTGAAGATTCCAACGAAAATGTTTGTGTGCAGAAATGCTGAAGAAAATTTCATGCTATATAGTGAATAATTAATATAAAAAAAACTAAATATAAATATTTTCATTTACATAAATTGAAGGGAAGAAAAATCCTTTCACTGTTTTAGCAGTTCTAGTATTATTGCGACATTTCGCCAGCGAATTGTTTTCAAATATTATTTTCGATTTAAATTTTTTTCTGTTTAAATGTTCATTGCTTTTAATCAACATTTTGTAAACTAAGCAAAAACTCTTCAGAAGATTTTTGATAAACTTTTCATAAAATTATATTCTTCTTTTATATTTGAACTCAAAACGAAAAATTTTTATGCAAATGAAAAACTTGTTTAAAATATTTTGAAAAATTTAATTTATTTAAAAAAATAATTAAATTTCAAATAATGTTACGAAAAAATATCTAATTTTATTTTATTTTATTTTTTGTTGTTAAACAGAATTTTCCAAACAATTTATAAATAGTGGAAACAGTGAAATGAAAAAAAAATGTTTGAGATGACATAATTCTATAAGTTATGTATAACTCCTTATTAGCATTTCTTTGACAGTAAAGATTTTTCTAAAATAAAAATGATTTGATTTCTATAATTTACTGGAGAGAGAACGCATTCTTAAGAATATAACATATTAAGTAATCAAAATATTTTCTCGTATGTGTTTTTATTTGCATTCTTTTCTTTGAGATGTTTTCTCTTTTACTTTGCTTTTATTCAATATTCGAAATATCAGTTTAGTACATGAATGAAAAAAAAACAAAGGGTCAATCTCTTCAACTCAAATCTGAGGAATGCATTCAAAGAATCATTGGTAAAAAATAATAGATTTCACTTAATGTGTTTTTGATTGCTATGCTTTAACCATTATATGAGCCACAAGGACAGTGGCGTTGAAAGATAACGCGTTAGACACAAATAGTTGGTGTGGAACATCATGATCTCGCTCTACACAAACCGGATTCAACTATTGTAGCCTAAACTTCTATTTTTTTCATTGAAAAACTTAACATTCGCCGAATGCGAAGAAATTTCATAGAAACAAAATGTAAAAATTGGAAGTGATTTTAAGCAAATATTTTGAAATAGGAAAAAAGTGCATTCGTTTTTATAGATCTATAAGCAAGAAAAACTAACTCTAAGACAGTGTGATTAGTACACTATGTATTATAAACGATGCAACATAGAAAAACCAAAACCGGTTTATGATAATGCTAGCCAATACATCAGTTACAGTGACCAATGAAATATTGCAATTTTTTTTAATTAACAAATCATTATATTTACTAATCTGTTACGTTTGTCTTATAACTTAGATCTATAAAAAAATTGTGTGCGCACAGTGAAAATCTAGTGATAAATAAATAAATGCACATTGTTTTTGTGTGATCGTAAGCGCAGTGAATACATGTACTATGCATGCACTATGACATGCTATCCACACTATCCATACTATCTTCGGGATAGTAATTTGCATTCACAATAAATATTTTTACTGCCAATCGTAATACGGTAATACGTGCTTAATTGCAAAATTCTTTCAACAAGTGAACACACGTTTAATGCTTTTCATCTGAAAAGTTTAGTTTTTTTGAAGCTAACATTATTTTTTGTTTATTTCTGGTTATGTTCTTGTAGTAAAAGCTCAATTTAGTGGACGTGACAAAACCTCCTACCTTGAAGTGAACAAGTAAAGCATTCCACTATAGATTGTAAACTCAAGAAGAAAATAGATATAAGTTTAGGGAAATTAGCGGCTGTCTGCGGAATGTTTGTTTTATGAGCATTTTTCGGAAAGGTTCAAATATTGTGCATAGCTCTCAACGACAGGAAATTGAATACTCTTTCTCTCTTTCCTATCTCTCTCTCTCTCTCGCCTTTATTTTAGTTTTACCTTACATTAGTACTCTACTGAATGTTAAGTACACATTTGTGGCACTTGCCTGAAGCGCATCCTAAACGTATTTAACCACCTTTTATGCGTACATATCAGAACGTCACAACATCTGGTGGACTTGGAGGGGGCTTACAAAGTTGCTTAAATTTATAATTCAAACACATAGATTCAATGTAAAAACATTTTACCATAGGAAAAATTATTATCTTTTGATATATTTTAAAAAACGCCAAATAGGGTAACATTCGATAGTATGATTTGCATAAACAACTATTTTAAAGAAATTTTTTCCAAATATTTGATGGCATTATTTAAAAATTGAAATGCTTGTTTTTTAAAATTCTGTTAAGGGAAATCAGTCTTGAAATAAGCCCCCACTTTGGACAAACTGGTATTAAGTATTTATTCAAGCGTCCAGTTGAGTGAGTTCTAGCAAAAGTTACTTACCTATCTTAATCTATCTTAGAGGCGCACAGTATTGCTTGCAACACTCTCTATGGTGATCATGGCATGGATGTTTTATTAGAGAAGGGAAATTCTTGAAAATTCTTTTTTATTTTTAACTGTAATAAATAATTATCTGTTGATAAATTTGAAAGACACATATCAAAACAAACCTTTCACGATAGATCGGTTATTTCCTTAATAATTTTGTTAATCCTAATCTTGAGACGTGTTTTCTAAACAGATTTGTGATAATAAGTGTCTTAAAAGTAAAATTTGTCTAAATTTTTCGTCCAAATCTGTTGAAGTTAAATTTGAAAAGAAAAATCTAAACAACTGTGTTGTATTTTTTTTATAAATTTTACTGCTTAAGTTAATCATTTATATAATACTGAACTACCCATCTCTATTTATCATATAAAGTGGGCTCATTCACCTCAAAGGCACTTCTTGTAGTTTGAAAATTTATTTGAAATACTATCTAAAAATAAAACGCCTTTATTTAACACACCTGGAGTGCGTTAGTCAAAACTTCTTATGACATGATTAGGAAGAGGAAAATTCGGGTTTATCCCAACAGCTATTTGGGTTTCAGACTAAATCAAAAACTCAGTCCCAAATCCAAAAACTACATGTGCAATGCCATTAAAAAATAAAATTTTTAGCTTCAAAACAAATGTTATTGTAAAAAATGAATTATTAACCTTTAAAAGTTTGATTTCCAATTTCGAAAATTTGTTTCTAAAATTTTAAATTGAAAGATTTAACACACAATAGTGTCAACTAATGCTAAAAGGAATTAGTTATGGGCAAGAGTGGTGAGCAGGTGTTTAAAAAGATTATTTCCTCAATTTTCATAAAATTGTACGTTTCATCTGTGCACTAATTTTAATCAGCTTAAGTATGCTTAAGGAATGTTCATTTTACAAAGTTATTTTGAATTTTCACTTTTTATGGGTCAAATCTTAATTTACTTAAGAATATCCAGCATCGTTAGTGTTAATATACTATACCATGTACTATGCTTTGCTATCGGATTACGATTTCAGATCTTATGGGGTAAGTAAAATAAATTATTATATTTTAAAATCTCTGTTACTCGAGGCCCGTGTCCTTCGTGTATCACTTAATCTATACTTTAATAATCTAAAAATTGTTCATTTAAGAACTGTAGAGAATAGTTTAAAACGATATAACACACTATCGTGGTATTCCGTTGCGTAACATCTGTTATATAATTAACGAAAATAATTTACAAAAATATAAGACGAATTTTTTTTGAATATTACTGCGTATTGAGAAATATCTAAAATTAAATACTTTTTTTCAGTTTAATAGAAGAGATACAACTCATACAACTAGTTCAGAATTTTAAAAAGTTTGTGATTAAATAAATTATCTTTATAGGCATACAACAATTAAATGCGATACTTATTACTGCTGAGTAGCAAAACTCAAGCGAATGCCGAGTGCGAGCAATTGAACAATTTTTTATTTAATCACAAACTTTTTAAAATTCTATCTCAAGAAAAAATTGAGATACATTTTTGATGTCTGTATATGTTTATTTAGATAAATTTGTTAATAAAATTCAAATACATAAATAAAATCTAATTAATTTTTGTGCAAAAATGTCGAATTTTTGCAAAAAAAACTTTCATTATAACATGACTCGTGTTTACTTTTGAGCAGCAAAAATGTTGAGCACATGCCTATCACTAAAAGTATCCCTCAATAATTAGTATTCTAAGATGAAGATAAAACGAAAGTTGAAACATTAAACATTAAAAAAATTGTCATGTTCTAAAAAAGTTGAAAAATTTCCAAATAAAAATTTATAAATTTAAAATACTATAAACTTTACTGAGAAATAAAGATTATTTATGGATTTTATTTTTAGTAGCAGTTTAAAAGTTTTTTTTCTACCGGTATATAACTCATACACTATTTTGATTCTAAAAAAACAAGAAACTAAACGAATTAAAATATTTGAAATTTCAACATATCTCTTAATTAATTTCTTATAATACTTTTTTTTATACTCGTGTTTATATTAAATTAAAAGTTTTCATCAAATGCTTTTCAACAATAGAAGAAATGCTTACTAAATTTGTATGCGGCGGCGCATACATCAACAAATATACTAGATTTTAAAAGCGAATGTTTGAAATGATAATAATTTCGAAAATATCTAAATTGCCTCTAAGATATAACAATAATTAAAACCAGATGCAAATTAAATCACTTTTATCTAATTTAAACACGATATAAATAGAGCTAATTTAGGTAACCTACTAATGTTACGGTTAATAAAATGAAATTAACATTTTTTTCTGCGTTTTTTGTTTTGAAGATATAAATCATTTAAAAATAAACTCTCGAGTGATCAACAAAACTAGTGTTTGCTTTTTTATATTATTATTTTGGTTTATAATAATAATAAACAAGTTCAACGAAAACAAGAATTAAAATGTCCTTCAGTGATGCGTTGGTATTAAACTGATTCCTCCTCAAAATTTTGATATTTTACTGGCAAAAGTTAAGCAATCTGTTTATCGATTTCAAGGATATTTGAAACCAAAGAATTAAACATAAAATAAAATATATATGCAACGCAAGAAATTTAATAATTCAATAATATTATGCGTCGTCTATGAGATGTGCATAATTATCGATGTAATCACTATAGGGTTGTATAATATATTATTTCAATCGAAAAAAAAGAGAAAAGGTTTTAAATAACTTTTATTGTGGAATATTTAAAATTATTTTACAAGATATGGTCCCACTAAACATCAAAATAAAGAATTATTTTAATTATTATTAAATGGTATTTAAATTTCTTCTCCTAATTTCGAAAGTTGGTTTAAAAACTGGTCAGCATTCATCAAGTCTGTTGTGCCATAAAGTATCCTTTTTGGCGATGACTTTGATTTGTTCTTTAAATTTGTTTGAAGTTAAAATTAGATTAAAACTCGGTTTGAAAAATGATAGTTAAGCAGACAGAAAAAAATGTATATAACACTTACTTTGCAATAATCGACGAGATTCTGATATTCTATATAATTACCGCCGCCAACAATAAATACTATAGCCTGAAATAGAATTACAAATGAAATTCTAATCAAATATGAATTGAGACAAAATATGAATTGAGTTACAATGCGCGTGCAATACTCACGTCTTGAAATGGTGTTCGATTACTGTTGGCAACGCTATCACTCACTTTTAATAATTTTGGGTCAAAGTATCGGTACTCTTCCGCTTCTGGAACGGATTTCATTTCCATAAACACGTCCACAATACGAGTTACAGGTAAAGTATGCTTTTTAACAACAAAATTTTTCACACCTTCCATAACAAATTGCGATCCGTGTGACATCAACTTTGAAAACATGTTCACAGTTTTAGTTCCTCCACCGGTATGCGAGAGATACTGGTTATCAGATATCGCTAATTTGCTATATTTCTTCCATCGTTTCACGAAATTATACGAATTTAAGTCACAGCCAGCCTGTTGTAACTCATTGGCGAATTGAGTCAAATCTGATTCACTTAATTGTGGAAAACCACAAAGAAAGTAAATGAGGAAAAGACGTAATTTGTCGCAACTGAGACCAGCGTTTGGGTCTATGATTAATTCGAGCGGTGACTTATCTAAAACCGCTTTACTCATTATTTTTTCTTCGATTTCGAAATAAATATCTAATTTTCTATTCTTTATATGTTCCAGTATCGATGTAGCAATTGTTGTGTGCAAATCGATAAGTCTTTTCTTTTCTAAAAGTTCAGGCAAAGAGCTAACAGCAGATGTAAGTTTAGCGGTATTGTCTGACAATAGCGTTATCGCTTCGTCTGCGATATTGCCATCCAAACCCATTTCTCTTTTCAATCTTTTAACTTCATCTTCTGAAGATCGATATGCTTCTAATTCTTCCTGAACAGCTTCAGCCACTTGAGGGAACGGACTTCCTTTGTGTTGCTGCCAAAATTTGTCGGTCGGGTTCAAATCATAGGCTTTCGTGTTCGCTTTTTTAGATTTAATTTGTGCGCCAGACTTATCAGACGGTTCTTCAATTCTTACTTGATTTAATTTAAGATCGAGCACGTCATGTGCTAATGCTTGATAGGTCCAGGTATGGTGAAGAGGTGTTGCCATATCCATATTTCTATCGAGGATCACAAGTAAAGGTCTATGGAAAGTGAGCGGCAAATTGGCTCCCTGTTGGAACATATCACTAGAATTAAACAAATTGTTACGCGAATCACGCAAATTTTCTCTAATTTTTTTGTCCAATTTTTCGGCTACCATTTCCGCTGCATTACCTTTTGGCGATCGAATAATTGGTATAACACTTAATGTGACGAATACGGAGAATAATGAGTCAACAATGTGATCCATTACTGTTTCCATTTCAGTGTCTTTAACATCGCCTCGATTTATAGCATAGTAAGACACTATATCTCTGTCCTGTGGTTTGAGCACAAACATGTCATCTTCAAGACTAATAAAGTTTAAATATTGATCAAACACTTTACAAACACTAGTCGAACAATTAGCTTGCAATGCAGCACTCGCCAAATCTTCCAATTTTTGTCGTGATATTGGAGATATAAAATTAAGATAGTAATGATCGTAAAGTTGATTACGAAAATCTTGACAAATACGCATAATGTTTTCTTCGGTAGGCATCACAAAATAAACCACCGGTACATCTGGTATAGCGTCGCGATCAGAGTGTAACTGCCTTTTGTATGTATTAATCATAGAATTAATTATCTCAACTTTTAATAAGTTTAACTTAATAAATATATTGTAAATTGATTGCGCATATTTAAGAAAGTTCATTAAAACAAATTAACAAACAAATAATAGACTACGAGTAGAAGCAATAGACACGAGTTAAGTGTAATATTTGAGCAAAAATATCATAACTCGCATTTCTAAACTAAACAATTCATCACAATTGCTAACATCATAATATTGTCAGCGACCACCAACTAAACCAATCAGTTCCAAAGCTGATTGTGATCAATCTCAACCCACTTAATAAATTTCACGAATTCATTCGAATTATTTATTTACAAGTTATCTATTTAAAAAAAGAACGGTCTAAAGAGGTATGAAAAACAACAAAATGAAAAAGAATGGAATGGGAGTAAGAACTAAACGCTTGTGATGTAAAGCTTAAAATTCGCCGGTCAGTGCTGATAATTCCAGCATTTCCTAAAAAATTGCTACTTAATCGTTATTTCTAAAGTGTTTTCAATAGTTATTTCGCACATTTTTCCGCTAAGTTTAAAAAATAAAATTTCAATTCATAACAAGTACAAGATTTAGCATTTTAAGATTTAGCAACTTATAACAAATACACAGTTTATACTTTTTTGAACATTTTTAAGACTACTGAGTACTTGTATACGTAAACTTATTAGCTTTTCAATTGGAGTTATAATCTACCATAATGTTTAGCGTTAATCAAATAAGTTTTGACGCTTCTAATAATTTTTATATTCGATCAACTATTATAAAGAACTTTCAATCCAAGTTCAAAATTATAGGAACTATAAGGAAGCTATAAATCTTATAATTTATTTAAATTCATCAAAAAATCTGATTTTATATTTATTCAAATATATTGTAATGAGAAATAATATGAAGACAGATAAAAGATTAAAACTTGAATTTATGTAAAAAAAGACGAATATAAATTTAAAACTAGAATTTAACACACATATTATAGCATACAGTAGTAATTTTAGCCAAATGTTTATTAAACTTTTTTTTTCATTTTGACAAACCACTAAAGTTATAATTTCTATAACTAAAATAATAAAAAACATTTCGGTACTTGGATTAACAAATTGCATGTACATATGTTGAAAAATCATACTGTAAATAAAGCTCAGAATTTTTTTATTTATTTAGCAAAAAATTTTTATATAATATTGACTAAAGAAAAAATAAAGACTTATAATTTTTTAATTTTTCACTCATAATTAATAAAAACATTTATAATTTTAAAATTAAAATATTGAAAATTTAACAATGAATCGTCTTCTGTCATGGAAGCTAAATTTTAATAATAAATATATAACGTTTATGGCTTATTGAAAATTTCCCATTGTATGTCTATCCGTCCCCTAACCCTATGATATGGGACATGACAAGAGTTTGTCAAAAAAATTGAACAAGTTATGTTCATTTAGCGAAAAGTACATTCATTAGTTCTAATATGCATCATGAAATGTGGAAATATTCATGTTAGACTCTTGTTTTTAATTAGCGACTACAATAAAGTCTAGGACATCTATTTTATTAAAATTTTAATAATTTTAGACTATAGCAGAGTTACAAAAGGGGTCTTTCCCGGGTTTTAGCCCAACTCCTAGAAAATCGGAAAAACACCAAGAAATATATAGATTTGGTAATTGTCGTTTGAATCCGTCTAATTTTTTATTTTTGAGAAATGAGAAAAAATTGTCCCTTAAATCATGTGAGAATTGATCCCACGAGAAATTTTAAAATCTATAGTTTAAAATCTATAAACCTCCAGAGCTTTGGACAGGAGAGTCACTATGGGCTATAGACTTGAGTCTAGGTCTACAAAAAAAATCGTGGTTTAGGCTGTAGGCAGACTAAAACTCTCATCACTACTTAAATCATTTATTATTTATATATGGATAAGAAAAAGAAAAATTATTTAAAAAACAAAAGTTGCAAATAAAAAACACACAATATATTTGCAAACTTCAAATTATAGTTGCATGACTTTAATATATTGGAAGTCAATAATATTAAGTGGAATGACTTCCCAATTAACAGAATTTTAAATAACTCATCACCTAAAGCACTGATAATATCACTACAAATTAAGTTAGAAAAGAGGGCAAAAAAGTCATGCACAATACAATGTCAATAAAGTAAAATTTAAAAACATTTCAAGAGAAAATTTGAAGTTTTACGATCATATCTCAAATTTTGTATTTATATTTCCGAATTTTCTTGGAATGAAACTCATGTAAACTGCATATAATAGTCTCAAAATTATAGATGGCAAGGTTCTAGTCTTTCAGGTCTCTGCCTAAGACTCGGACTTCTATTCTAGAGTTCAGGACTCGGAATAATTTGTAAGACTTGGACTCAGACTCGGTCCCACCTTTAAACACCGGACTCGTACTCCTTACCTCAATTGTTAAAAATAATATTAAATATTAATTGGAATTGAGTTAAAACATTGCCCAAATATATTGTAATATTATGTACTAAAGTTAACAAAGCTAATATAAATTAATAGTTCTAAAAAAGAGAATATTCAAAATTTTTTTATCAATTTTTGATTGAAAAAATCAATTTTCGAAGATATTTTAAGTAAAATTCGTGTCCGGGTCCGAGTTCAAGTCTTTTATAGTCGAGCTCAAATCTGAACTAACTCGGACTCTCAATAAATTAACTCTAACTCGGACCTCTCTTGACATCAAAGACTTTAACATCAACATAACCTGGACATCAAAAGACTCGAGTCCGAGTCCGAGTCTAGAGGTTAACTTTCTGCCATCTATACTCAAAATTGTATGCACGCTGTAAATACAACCACGTATCTCTCGGGTTTTAAAAAAGATTGGTTGAAAAAAAATGCAAAATTAAACAGAAAATTTAGGACTCAATCCAAATAAAATTTTAAGTGTCACTTCAAAATAAGTAAATGTCAGTCAAATAAATAAAATATGTGATACTTTGCGCAAATGTGACTATATATTCAAATTTGATTAAAATCAGAGTTTTACCACTAACTGTTTTTATACCGATCATCTAAGCATGGATTAAATGGCCTTAAAAACCAAAATATTAAAATCAGCATTTGAATCTTTCTCTTAGGAGAAAATTAAGACTAAAACTCCAGGTTTAAATGAAATAATGTTAGGCAATGTTAGCGGTTAAATGCAAATCAACCGTCAACTGGTTTAAAATTGTTGATACAAAAAAATCTTGATTTGTGACGTAACATTTGATTAAACTATAGTAAAGTTGAAATTAATTCATAGCTTGAGTACAGTTAGAAATGCAGCAAACAATAAATCAATCTACTTTTACTGTATGTTTGCAACCAATTATAGTAAACATTAGTTTGCAAAACACATGATTTGATATTAGAAAACAATTTAAAACCAACGTGACTCTAATTAAAAAACGTACTCCAAAACAAGAAATTTTTCTTTTCTTCGCAAAATAGAAAATACATAAAAACATTTAGATATATATATATATATAATAGACTTAAATGAGAAATGGAAAAATATTAAATTCAAATTGACATTTACAGAAATGCAACTTTTTTGAATCAAGGTTTTAATTAAAAGATTTTTCTAATTTGTGAAGCGAATAGCAAACTACAGTTTTCGCTAATCAATAATACGGCCTTGTTCTTGAAATTTTATGGTTTATAAAGTTAATTCAAGAATTTTAATTGTAAAATTGCCGCTTTATCTATACAAGTATTTATATATAACTTATATTGATTTAAACAATTCTGCAGTTAATATCATGCCATGCATTACCATAATTTAAAACAGTTAAAATACAGCCGAAATGACGTCAATTGCAATGAATAAAAATTTTGAACACTTTTTTAAAGAAATGTTTTGCATAAAAGCGAAATTATTGAGTAGATTTGAAAATCAGATATTTTAAGATTTATGATTCAATTATGTGTTACAAAATTTGCTTAAAATTTTCATAAAACAGCGCCGCATTTTTAATGCATAACTTATTCAGAGTTTATTATAAGAGTATTTTAATTAAATCTAGTAAAACAGTAGTAGATATTCAACTCAATTATTTTTTAGGCAAAACATAGAATTAAATTTTTAAAAAATATCTGTTATAATACTGAGAGCAAACTTTGCCAATCGATTAAGAGACACAAAATTTCTACAAAATACTATTAAAATGCACAAAATATAATCGAAATGAAAAGTGACTTTACATGTGAAGCGTAACACCCAATTCGCGCAATTCCTTCACCGAAAGTAATGGCGAAATGATGTCTTGTCCGCAACGATCGTAAATGAATAGCTTCCAAACTGGTTCACAACTGCTCGAGTTATTAACCGCTGAGTTAAGGTTAAGCATTGTTTTGAGCGCATCTTAATTACAATTATAATTTCAATTTTAATCAAATGCTTAATTATAAATTATAAAATCACAATAAACATACTCTTTTGTCGCTCCCGTATTGAACTGGCATTTGATGACATTTTATTTGATCGCAATTTACTAAAATATAACTCTAACGAATGATTCAGAATTAAAAAACACCGATTATTTAGCAAAAAAATTAACAAAACGTGGAACTAATATATAGCATAACCCATTTTAATGCAAACAAATCAGTGCAGAGATAGGCGTTTGAGTGACTCATAAATAAGTCAAAATAAATGTAATATTGAAATGTTGTCCAAAAATTATATTCAATTAAGCATTAAAAAACGTTGAATTTTTCAATTTTGTTATTAGTTATGTAATGTTTAATTGTTTTATTTAGTTTCTAATTGATTTGATGTACCCGTTTATCAGACGCCTATCACACTGATGTGTTAATTGACATAACGTTGATTTGAACGTAATAAATGATGTGTGAATTTTTGTTGTTTTGCTGCGCATTATTACCATTCAAAATGTGTGACATTAAAAATCGTAATTAATGTTTGATTAATTTAAATGTCACTCCGATTGCGATTAATATCTAAAACAATAATAAACAATCATTACAGATATTGGTGTCCATTGTCACGTGAAAATGGTTTGAATTGATTTTGATTTTGATGTGAAGAATTAAACGATTGTTTGAACGCAAATATGAGTGACAATCATCACATGTCAGAAACGAACGAACCATCGATCGGTGAAGTGAATCACATTTCGAAATTATCCGAAGATTTGTGTGCACTGTATTTGCAAGACAATTACAGCGACATCACTCTAATCATCGATAACACACGACTCCCCGCTCACAGAGTGATCCTCGCGTCGAGAAGTGACTATTTTCGCGCATTGCTCTACAATGGTATGAAAGAATCGCATTCCAGTGAAGTGGAGCTCAAAGTGTCATCGCTTTCGGCGTTCAAGTATTTACTCAAATATCTATACAGCGGTCACATACAACTCGCGAGTTATAAAGAGGAGGCAATATTGGAAATCTTCGCGTTGGCTCACGAGTACGGGTTTATGGAACTGGAGAACGCGATATCGATTTATCTAAAAGAAACGCTTGCTATTCGTAACGTGTGTGTGGTATACGACGCCGCAAATCTTTTTAATTTACACCATTTGGCTGAGTTTTGTCGCGATTTTATAGATCGACAGGCGCTCGATATTATACATCACGAGTCGATTTATAGTCTGTCCGCGAATACTTTAAAAGAAATGATAAGCAGAGATTCATTTTGTGCGCCAGAAATCGATATATTTCGCGCTGTATGCGAATGGGCTCAAAGAAATGAATGCACGGATGCGCTTAAGGACATTATTTCCTCCATTCGTTTGTCTCTTATTTCGACCAATGATTTACTATCGTTCGTACGTCGATCGGGATTGGTTGACGCCGACGACATTCTCGACGCCAT
>JAQIVF010000360.1:0-24201 GCA_034698365.1 Steganacarus magnus
ACAACAGTTTCGATTGACTTACTGTCAATCATTATTCAAGTCTCAATATTAAATGATGTGTTGTGAGCGCATACAAACTTCACTTTGCATTTGCATTAATATTATTTATTAAATGAAATTAAAAACTTTAAACAAATTTAAACAAATAGTTTAGATGTGAGAGCATAGCATAGCAATACATATTCGATACGTTTCGTATATCAGCATAGCTCCAATATAAGAGCCGATTTATTCTATCTAGAACTTGAATTTTTAAAAGTATTAAATAAATCTAATATCTTAATTAAATAAAGCTATTATCAATTTAATTCATAATCTAAATAGATTTTGAAAAACATTACATTGTATGCTGGCTTTGCGGTTGAAATCTTTTAAAAAATAGAAAATATATTATCCGAGAACTATATCTAAATTTTTGCTCTGAAAACATTGGAAATTTGAGCGTAGTTTTACCTTTATAATAGAGTATTTATTTATTTTTTTAGCTCACCGTAAGTTGTGCTATTAAATTTGGAAAGTGTGTACTTTAATAGAATTTATTTTTAATTAACTATAGATTTATTGCGAATTTTGTGTCATATTTTTAGTGTCATGTGATTTATTAGGTGAGCACAAGTTTCGATATTTACATTCCGAGAGATGAGCAAAGAATGTAGATAATGGTTTGAAACACTGGTTGAAGTACAATGTTTTTTAAAATCAGAAAATTTAGCTAATCTTATTTTAAAAATTCTTACAGCTCTTAAATTTTAACTATCTTTAATAAATAAAAACAATACTCAATTACCAAAAGCTTAAATATGTTTTAACTGATTGATTTAAAAATTTGTTTTAATACTATAATACTTCTATTTTAAACAAAGTGATAAAAATGGCATTTATATGGCATTAAAATATAAAAACTATGTGTAATAAGCTCAAAGCTCGAGTTCAGCCTCAACCTCATGTTAATGAGCGAAAGCTCTATATATAGTATTACTCAAGCTCAGAATAATTGAGTTTATTCTAATAATTAATTTTTCTCATTAGAATGTCTAGTGAGACTAGTTATACTAAATTTCCCAGTGTTTAGTTTACAAGCAGAATATTAAAAAATAACCTTCATCTTCTGTGTTTATTTTCACCTTCACCAAAATTTTTATGTTTATTTTTAATTAAATTTTTTATAAGTACTATATGTTAGCTTTGAACAAAATAAGACCAATTTAGTTATAGTAAAAAACAAAAATAAATTTCGTTACAATACAACATTTTAAAATAACATTTCTTAAAAAGTATTCCTGAAGAAATTTATATTTTTTTTTCAGTAAAAATATTTAACAAAAAGTTTTGTTAAAGAAAAGAAAATAAATATTTCAATGCAAAATAAACTTTTGCTTTCCTTTTACTATTTTAATGGAAAAATAAAAATTTGAAAAAATAAGTTAAATAAGTGTTCGGAGGCCAACTCGCAAACCTAATTCTGTAAAAACAACTGAACATATATTTTGGGCCACAAATAATTTGTTTCGATTTAATTAATTTTCATCACAAATATTTTAGTTTTTAGAAAAATTGACTAACAAATTGCAAAAAATAAAAAGTCACTAAAAGTCGTACAGTACTATAATTCAATAGTGTCGATACTATACATAGTTACACAGAGGGGGGGGCTTGCCCAGGGTTGACCCCCCTCTAGAAAATCGGGATTTTCAAAAATTGTCGTTTAAATCCGATGAGTTTTTGAGACCCCTATAATTTTTTCCAAAATTCGGAAAAAATTGTCGTTTAAATCCGGTGAGATTTTGACCCCCCCCCCCCCAAGAATTTTGAGAATTTTTGTGAGAGGCCCCCCTAGAGGTTTCGACTCTGTGTAACTATGATACTATATGAAAATTTTTGAAATATTCAAGACGATTATTGTCTGGATTGAGACAATTTTTTGCTTCTGAATCTGCATAATAATAAAATACATACATTGAGTTTTATTTGTTTATTAAATAAATTTATTCTCTAAAGTAAAAAGTTTATTGATTTAAAGATTATTTGTGCATACAATATAATCAGTCATGCAATAAAAATTCCGAAATGAAATAAAAATTTATGATATAACAATTTTGAGTTATAAGAAATTTTCAATCTCTAGGACATAAAATGGTTAAAAAATGTCAAATCCAAACGCTTTTTCCATCATATCTAGATTTTTACTTGATTTATTTGTGGTGAATTAATGAGAAATTATGCTGGATTTTCCAGCTCTAAAACTAATATTTTATCTCAGTTAAAATAATCTCTGATTAGCAATAAAACGAACCACGACTTAGACGGTAACACACGGACAGAAAAATTAAGATTATAATTTTTTTATAAATAAAATGTGATTTACTCATTCACTCATTAGCTTCTCATAGAATAGCTAAAGATATATAACAATTACTGTTCTAGGAACTTAAATACTTTGAATTACTTTAAATAATAAGCTTGAAAATGAAATGTGACAAAAAGTAGAGGAATGGGTCAAATAATGATTATTGGGAAAAGAGTGCAGCTTTTAATGATGTTGTTGACTAAATGAAGGTTTGTTTCGGAATACAGAGCAGTGAACAGGAATTGATTTAGACTAACGTAAGGACAAGCAGTAACGCAACATAAAACTAAACTATTTATTTAGTTATCATGTATAGACGAAAATAGGATTATAATAAACAACATATGTATACTTATGTCTAAACAACTGGTGTAAACCTTAGTTTAATATAAACAAAACACACGCTTAAAATGCATGCGTAATACAATTATTATTACGAGCTGTAATACAATCATAATGTAATGATAATGGAGTCAATAATTAGTTTTTCAATTATTTACTGACAAAAGCTGTTCTTTATTGGCGCTTGTTTTCGATAAATCATCTCTATATTCCTTTGAATGTCGCCATTTCATTCGACGATTCTATATAACAAGCATAACAATAACAATAATTAGTTTTCTAACTTTTCAATCAAAGTTATGAAAGTTTATATAAAGTTTGTGAAAGTTATGTTATGGAGTTTGTTAGACAGACCTGAAACCACACTTTGACCTGAGCGTCAGTGAGTCCCAAAGTGGCAGCCAATTGGCGTCTGTCCGGTTTCGTGATGTACTTCTGTATTGTGAATCGCTTCTCGAGACCCTTTCGCTGCAGATTGGAGAAGACAGCTCTAGACCACGAACGCTTGCGTTTCGATGACTGATTCGCAGACATATGTTCTATATCTCGACAGATATTCGTTTGATTATAATTGTGTTGCGATAAGTTTATGTTGGAGTTTGTTGTCGGATATATTGCTTCTGTTATATCTGATAAACAAAATCATCACTTAAAATGAGTCATAGCGTAAAGCAATAATGTTTAAGATAAACTTAGCAGTAGTGTGTTATGTCATTCAATATGGTATTTAAAAGCAATAACACGATAACACGCGAGAACAGCTAACAGCACAAGCAACCAATAACAAGCACCTCAACCATTCATTCAGAATTATGTATCATTTGTCATTAAAAATCACCATAAATACTTGCACTAACATAAACATTGCCAACAATTAAAACAATTTTCCCTCAAATATGTAGTTTTTATAAACAATTTATTAACAACAGACTGATTTCATGTTTAATTATAAAAAAGTTTGTAAAAATTATTATTAATACTCAATTCTTTATTAAAGTATTGTTAGCATTAAAACGTTCCATTAACGTGTAAGTAATGATATCTTTTTTTTTCTTTGCTCAGTCTATTGCTTGGTTATTCATAAATCTTGAAAATGATATACTTATGCTTAAAAATTAAATAACTCGTTTGAAACAAATATTACTGCGTGTAGAACTATATGGATCGGTAGACATTGTGAAATCCATAAGCTATATACTATTTTATATTATAATTATTTTAAAAATAGAGCTCATTTTTTGAGTTCTACCACAAGTTCTGGTCAAACTAAGGACTGAATGATTGATAGCAGACAGACAGAGGAAAGTACTGTATTACCAATGAAGGAAAAAACTTTATTTTTTCTATCCGAGAAATTTTTATATCTATTTTTTAGTAACCAATATATTTGCAGTATTATTAGAGAATCGTGTAATCTTGCAAAACTGCTTAAGAATATTTTTTAGTTTGAAATAAATTTTTATTAAAAAAAATGCTAAAATACGCAACAGCAGCAGAAATATGTTACTATTAGTCGTAGGAATTTTTGTTCAGAAAAATGTTAAAATTTCGGTCGGTTTTCGGTCTCACTTTTATTATAAATATATCTACTCGGACTTAAAAGTACTTGAAGGCCAGAAATAAAGATTTTTGAAATTTTTATGTAGGTTGGAGATCGTTCTTAACTCAATGGATTTTAGCTACAATTTTTCCAATTTAAGGGTTTAAAATTAGAAGGGTCTTAATAACTCTTCTGATATACACAAAAAAAATATTTTTCCTGAAATTTCGAACGCAAAATTAAAATTTCGGTTTTTTTGTTAAAAAATTTTTACTATTAAAATGAATATTTTAACTCAACTAATTTGTAAAAATAGCTTAACCAAAGTTTCAAGCCTAAAAACTTTCGGCCTATAACCTAAATTCACGATCCAAAATTATAATGACGGCCTACAGAATTAACAGATCTTAAAGTTAGCCAAAATTTGCGTAAATAACAAAAAAATTGAAATAATTTCGCTAAATGTAGCTAATAAATAATTTGAATTCAAATAAAAGATTAATTTACTAATTACATAAGAACAAAGATATCTCTTCTCTTTTAAAACAACCTTATACTAAATTACATAGATATTAAGACTTACACCTCAGAACAACAAAAAGTTTCGCTAACAATCATTTACTTGGTATTTACATTCAAACAGCACATTCTAGGCATAAATTACATGATTCAGTAAAATATTTCAACATAGTTGTGAGCAATTTTCAACTCTTCCTGAATAAATCTAAGCTCATCTGTCACTCTGTCATCTTATAAAACGATTTACATGCCGCTCATTAACTCATCACTCCATTCTTTTTCACAATCTTGCTATATCTCCGTTTGACACTTAACTTCATGATAATATTAATTTTGTGGTTACACATAATTCTGTCAAATATTGTTGCGTAATATAAATAAGTGCAGGAAGAAGTAAATTTTGATTTGATTTTTTATCTCTGATAATATAATTGTTTAAATTGTAAGGCGAAATGGATCTAAAATTTGACATAATTCGTATTTTAAGAAAAAAGACAATTTGATTCCAGTGCACCACATTTACCGACATTTACTCTCTTACAGTATATGTCGTTATGTCAAACATTAGAGATAAAATTTAGGCTTAGCCTAAGAACTCGAGGCCATAAGGCATGGGCTCGACCTAAAACCCATAACCTTAGGCATAAGCTTTTAGGCTTTACCAAAAAAATTAATTCTTTAATTTTTATAATTTGAGTTTTAGGTAAATAAATGTATACACATAAAACAAACAAAATATATCAAACAGAAAATTATTTTAATTATTTATCTAAAAAATTACTTTAGAACAACTTCAAACTACATTAAAATCTCACTTTTTAAGGTTACTCCGCTAAAATTAGTCTTTAGGCTGAAGGCTAGTCATAAAATATTCATATGTTAGACAGTTACAGTACAGTCTAACTGTAGACCTGAGCCTAAGCCTACAAAAAACCATAGGTTAAGCCTAGGTTTAGGTGGACTAAATCTTTCTTATGTTCCAAATAATAATTGGTATGTTTAAGCTTACTTGGAAACAAAACTTTTTTATACTCTGCTTATTTTTACTATGATATACCAACTCATAAAATGAATGAAATTAAAAATAATTAGTATTTGCAAAACACATAAATAGTTATTTAGTTAACGGTAGTATTATTCTAAAGAAATATCATACTCTTTTATAAAAATAAATGTTCAGGTTATAAAAATTAAAGCTTTTACTTTATTATGACAACTAAAATAAATTATTATTATAGTCTAAACCTAACTATAAGAATGTGTGGTAATTTGGGTTGAAGGCAACATATGAGCAGTAAATTGCAGACTCAATGTATGTGTGATTAAAATTGTTAATTTTTCTCATTTCTAACACAAACAAATACTGAAATATTGAACAGTTGCATAGCTTCATAAATTACTTAATAGACCAAACAAACGATCAAATTTTAAATATGAGATTGTATTATAAACAGTTCTAACTCTTGGGAGAAAATTATGAGATTCAACACATAAAACATGCATTAACTCTATATATATTATTATACGGTTTATGTCTAAACATAATAATTATGCAATGAAATTCGTTAATGCAATAAAATTTTAAATCATTTAGAGGTAATTAGTTTTTAATGAAACACACTCTTGTTTTCTAAACAAAACAAAAGTGGGTAAACGCTCGACTTTGAATCTATTTTATTTTTTTAAATGAGATGCGATTTGCTAATAAAAAAGCATAACTGTACTTCATTTAATGTTCATTTCTTTTAAGTGCTACAGAGTATATTTAATCTTTAACAACCTATAAATGATTCACAAGTAAAGGCGCTAAAGATCTGACTTTTTCAAATCAAAAGTTATAACTAAGGCCAACAAAAAAATCCTATTACTACATTTGATTTTTCGGGAATTATTTTTAAGTGAATATATGAATGATAACAACTCATTTAAGATCAATTTATTTTGCCCGAATTTCCCGAATATGGAGTTTTTGCCCGAATTACCCGAAAAGCTTATATTTGTCCTGAATAATGAATTTCTGTTGATATTTTGCATAATTTTATTACATCTTAATAAATATGGCAAACATTTATAATTTTTAGTTATTAAAATTATATAATAATTTAAATAAAAATACTGGATAAACATAAAATTAAATAATTTTTATAAAAATAATCCAAAATCAATTCAGTATTTGTTACAGTATGTTATATGACCAATTTAGAAGAAATTCTAAATAGTATTATTGTAATGTTTTATAATCGTAAGAAATTAAAAATAATATTTTTTGAAAAAAAGTTCTTTCGACATTTATTAAAGCTAATTTTAAAAAAGTTTTGCTTAAATTTTATTGCCCGAATTCAGCCCGAAAAAGACAGTATTTTTGCCCCGAAGCCCTCCCGAATCTGATAGTTTTTTACCCCGAATTTTGTTGGCCTTAGTTATAACAGTAAACCAGGATAAACCAATAACTCTGCAATATAAATCATTTTTGAACAATCAAACCAAATAATAATTGACTTAATTATTAGCAATTTTTACTTTATAAGTTAAAAATCTTTGAATCAAGTCAGTTAATTGACTTAAAGTCATTTAAACTAAATATTTGTTCAGTGTAGATAACGTTAGACGATATATTAGCGAATATTAGAAACTATACTATAAAATCATAGAAATGTTCTAATAGTGGTTTATAATAAATTCAAGCCATGTTCAAAAAATTGAAATTAAACCATAAACCATTAGTTAAAACCAAACTTATTTAATTGCAAAGTTCATTCGTATTATCCAATGGATAAGCATCTACCGTGGATTATAGGCTACCTTCGTTCAAATATTACTTAAACTTTCAAATATAACAAAGAATTCGATTTTCTAAAATTTAACATATAAATCATTAAAAGATTGATTTCACCAAGAATTACTCAATCTTGTAGTTGTGTAAGATGTACTATGTATTTGAAATGTTGTTACCCATTGTGGTTTCTCAAATAATTTAGTATATTTGTCCAAATAATTTCTGAGAAATAAAGATTTTGCAAATAATTTTAGCCTTTTTTCTCACTGAATATTTTACTCCTTGGATTTGCTTTATATTTATTAGAAATCTTAACTTTTGGCCAAATTAACAACTTTTATTATATTTATAACTAATTTACATTCACTCGCTTTACAAACATAATCAATAAAATAAAATTCCATTAAATTTATTCTTACTTTTATTGGAAAAATTACTAATATGTGACATCATCTGAGTTGCATAACTGGAGTTCACATTCAATAACGGATGGAAAACAGGTTCGCTATCGTTCAACGGATTTACTATTAAACATCGATCACAACTGCTGGACCACATATACGACGGTTGCATAAAAGACGCGTAAGAATATAGATTGTCAGCGAGAGATGGACTGCGAGACGATAATGCGAGCGATAATGAACTCGAATTGTTTAGCGATGATTGTGAATGAGGAACGTTGTTGTCTGAGATTTTTAAATCAGAAAATTAATAAAAGTAATAATTTATAGTTTATCTTCAAAAAATATTAACTAAATTAATTAAAATTTTTCACTGATTAAATTAACATTCTATTTAAAATTGAATATTTAATGTGTACTTTTTAATGTTTAATGTTAATATTTTACTTAAGGAAGTAAGAGTGCAGTTAAACGAAAAGAAATGATTAAACTCAAAATAAAAATTAAATATACTCATAATTTAAATCATAAATTGACTATTTATACGTCAAATACAGATTAGATTTTATGGAAAATGAAAGCTAATAAAAGATTTTCACTTTTATTCTTTTTTTCAACTTTTTTGTCAGTCAAGGTAGACTTCAAATTGAGTGATTAATTGTAAAACGTCTCTGTTTTCCACAAATTAACATATTATAAATATTATTTATGCTTATTAATGTATTTGAAACCAAGGATGAGAACGGTTCGAACCACAGAATGGGTTCAAAAATCAAAATTTATAAATTTAGTGGTATTCCCTATTTTCAGGTTTTCTAATGGTTATTCCCTTTTCAATAACTAACTAGCCTTCATATTACTAATTAAAACAAATTTCCATTTAAAGTTAAGTATTTTTTTCTTACATTTTTCAATACTTTTGACTTTAATATCATTGTCTACTTTCAGTATAAAGTTTTCGACACCAAACTTAAGTGAAGAATTAGAATTACTAGACGCACATCTTTTATACGATTGCATTTCTTTATCTTTTGGCTGCAAAATCGTTTCAACTGAAAAATGTAACTTTAAATTATTATTATTACTATTAGTTTCACTTAAATCATTGATGGTTAGCACACTTTGATCATTAGAGATCATAACTAAACAAATATTAAAAAAGCAATGAAACAGCAAAAACTTTTGAAGTGTGTAAATGATGTTTACATCAATTGACATCAAAACACTTTTAGTATGTAATTCACGTGCTTCTTAAAGTAAATGTGCATTACTTTAGAAATTGCCACACTATTGATAATGTGTTTGATGCAGTTTTTGCGTACAATTTATAAGCAAATGTATGGATTGGCTATAACGGGACGCACAGTTAACGCCTAAACTCAAACACAGCATCACTTTTCTCTGTTAGACTAAAACAGCTTTGCTTTGGATCACTGTATCGTTATAACTAACCATATAATGATTTGCGATAAATATTAATGCGTTCATTCTATCGTTTAGTTTTGGTGTGTCTTTGATATCAGCGATCTGTCATTAAAATGAAATCAACAATAATTTATAAAGTGTGTGATTCGCACACATTCGCACTCAAAACTCCCGCAGCGTAACAGTGAATGTGCTAATTAACCGAAAATTTGTTAAATGCTGGTTTTAAACATTTCGTCAATTTCCTAAATGTGGTGAATATTAACTACAAAACTTAATTGAAAACAGTTATTCTACTGATCTGTGACGTTTCAACAGCAAAAAAATGCGCATTAAGTTATATGCGTTCAACACTGGTTCTCGTTTCTGTGATTTCGATTCACATTAATCATTCTTTTAATAGCGTTTATTTATTGCAAATTGCGTGTATTTATAGACAACTTTAGAATTTGTTTTAAGACACACTAAAAGCAAAGTGTAATATAAGCTTAATTATATAATATTTGTATTAATAAAATTAACAAACTGCAGAGTATGTAAACAATTTTTGAGTACAGTTTTCACAGTTTATACAGTATTGTTTGTATTCAATATATTTTTCCGTCACAATTGTTCATTAAAATTCTCTAAATTTTTGTTCATTTTTTCAATTAATTATTATTGTGGTTAAATTTTTATATTGAATTGTATAATGTTTACTGTGTATTTAAATTATGTATATATTTCCAATAATTTTATATATTTATTTTAATTGTTGCAATAAATAAATATTGGAAAATCGGAACAATTATTCGATTCGTTCCTGAAATCGTTCGATACTTTTTATGTTATCTACTTTACGGATTTATGGAAATATTTAAAAAGTTTAAAAAATTTACAAGATAAACAAATAAAAATAAATCTGGAATACTAGATCTTTGTAAAAGTTGTTATGAATTTTATAAGTCTTAAATGTTAGAAGGCTATTTTAATATTCAGGTCAGATAGGAATAATTTTTTTACAATTTAGGGGTCAATAAAAATTTGTATATCGTCAACCAACACTTGAGAAAAGATTAGAAAGTAACAGATTTTGATTAAAAAATTAGAAAGAAAATATTTTAAAATCTTATAATTGTTTGTTTAGAGCTAATTTGTCTGATTTATTTCATCTTACATTTATTTTCTCATGTGTGCAATTTCTTTAATTGACCAAATTATTTTTAAAATTAAAATTATAACTTAAATAAAAATAAATTATTAACACTATTAAAATTATCTGTTTGTATTTACATTATTTAATCTGTTATAATTACAGAATTTAATGTAATTTGAAGAGTGAAAGTGGCTTAATTTCAATGGTTATTGTTAAAAAAATTTTATTACCGTATTATAGAAAATATTAAAGATGTTTATGATATGACTTTTTAGAAACCAAAGTTAATTATAATTTTTTCAAATCCTAACCAAACAGTAAAATAATACTTTTAACGAAACCAATCGAAACCAAACAATAAAAACCCACAAAACATGAATTTTTTTCATTAATATTTAATTTTAAATCATAGATACTTCGGTCAAAATCTTAGTAAATTACTCCTCTAGCTTATTTGTAAATTCTCAAATTTATAGAGGGGAAGTCAAAACTCATCGGATTTGAGCACATTTTTTCAAATTTCGGACTAAAATTAGAAAGTGTCTCAAACCCATCGGATTTAAAGGACAATTTTTAAAATTCTCGATAAAATTATCCATATAAATTTTAGCGGTTTGTGGTTTTGGTTTTATCCATTGTTTTTTTATTTATTCAAAAACCTTGATAAACTTTGAAAACCTTAATGTTTTTAAAAAAACTTAAACGAAACCAATCAATTAAAAACAATGTTTTTAACAACTATTGGACAAATCCCATCGTTAAACTAAACCACGAACATCTTTAGAAAATAACATAAAATTGTATTAACAAAGCAACTGTATTGTTTGAGAGTCTTATTTCTGAAGTGGTGCTCTTCTGTGCACCTATTATTTGTTTTTGGATTGACTACTAACCGAATTTTAAAAGCTTGCAAATTTTTTAATTTTTTCCATAAGATCGGTAGTAAACTAACATACACTTATATCTATTTCGATTAAGAAACTCAATCCAAAGCTCAATAATTATCAATGCCTTTTATCCGCGTAATCATACGAAAATAGACATACTTATGACGTAATACTTAGTAAAGTACTGGTGAGCACCACCTAATGTGCCAACAATTGCTAATTTCTAGTGTTCAAGTATTAACAAATCTAAAACAATTTTCATTCTAAGATATTCCCTATAGATTTGTGATTTATCTTAAATATGTATATTCTAATAACTTATGACAATTTAATTACAATCATTTTAGATTACATTAAATTTAATACAACAATATATTTAATAAATAAGCCAACAGATAGCGTATGTGTCTCAATAATCTCACGATTCCTATACCTAAACAAAAAAGTTTAAGTTCAGATCATAGTTGTACAAACTTCAAACCACTAGGGGGGGTCTGCCACAAAATTTCTTGAGGGGGGTGTCAAAACTCATCGGATTTATACGACAATTTTTTCTCATTTTGGTCGAAAATTATAGGGGTCTCAAAAACTCATCGAATTTAAACGACAATTTTTCAAATCTCGATTTTTCGGGGAGGGGGTGGTCAAGTTTTCCGGATTTTCTAGGGGGGGTCCAGACCCTGGCAAGACCCCCCCTCTGTGTAACTATGGTTCAGATACATAATGGAATTAATACTGCGTTAAGCAGACCAAACCCGATAATATTTATATTAGTTTTTCAAGGGATGTATGTGATTATAACAAGCATTGTTTCATATTTGACTTTTAATAGTGTGGTTTAAATGGATTAATGTTAATTTTAATGTTGGTATTCTGTTAGATTAAATTCTTACATATTTAGTTTTCATAATGTTTGACCAATTAAGTTATATCAATATAACAAATGATTTTTATTCCAATATAATGCTAATATTCCCGTCCGAATTTACTCACCAAATTTGTAATTTACATATAATTAATTGAAATAATATAAAAGTTATTATGATTTAAAAATTTCCTAATGGTTCATAAAATATAAAAAATTTCAAGCAAAAGTTGCAATCGCTTTGTTTCCTTAGATTATGCAAAAATAACAAATTTTATGCATCATTGAATACATTGAAGAAATAAACTTCTATCCACCGATAAGTTTAATGTTGAGATTGAAAATTTCAAATATATTGCAAAAATTGTAAAATTCTAGTGAAAGAATGAATTTCAAAATAGTTTTAAGCAAAATAAATTAATTTAATAATAATTATTTTATTTAAATAATTTATTAAATACAATATATTTATATTTATTTGCAAAAAAGAAGTTAAATATAGATTTAAATAGAAATTAAAATGAATATAAGATTTACATTAATAGTTTTATTTTTTTCAAACATCAAATGTGTTATTTTATTTGAATAAATTTAGCGAATTGTAAATCATTAATGATTTTTCTTAGAATACAATTGATTCATCGATTAATACTGTTTCCATAAAGTTTATTTTGTATATTTAGTGGAAATGATTGGTGACATATTTCTATCGTTTATTTAGAAAAAATTGCAATAAATCATTTAACATTAAAAAAAATGTTTGTTTCGGTATTTATATCAATAAGTCAACATATTTAGGTTTCGAGTCATAATCGTTGAGAAGATTGTGTGTGTGTTTTTTTATACAATAAGTATATGACAAATAAACATGTTGTCACAGTCAATGATATCACTTTTTTTGGTTGTGATATTTTTGACACCACATATTATTAAGTTATAATATATATTTACAAAGTAAGTCAATTCGTGACCACATTTTAAACATTTTACTCATGATTTTATACGGGAAGACTAGGGAATAATAGTATCCAGAGTTTGACTTGCGATAAAATATAAAAACATTACATGATGTGATGCATTAGTGAAACCTCAGCTTTATTTCTCAAACATGATTTCTGATCGTGATTTAACAGTTAATATTATAGTTAATCCTCTAATTAAAGTAATTCGATCATAAAAATTAATATAAATAGGCTGCACGCTAAAAGTTCTTTGTTTGTGATCGTTATTATAATAATTATTTAGTACAAAGGGGTTGAACTCGTTTTTTTAAAAATAGTTTATTTCTTATTTAACAAAATGCTGATAAATAATACAATGTTTTTTATAAGAATTAAATTATATTATATTTTTACAATCTAAATATTATTTTGTTTATCTAACTCATCAGTACATAAGTTTAGCTTTTAATTAAGTTAAAAATAATTTTGATTATGTTAAAATATTTGAGAATTATAATTCTAATTGAATTTTAATTCAAAACAAACTTAAAAAAAGAAAGTTGTATTTTATTTTAAACCCCTTCGCACCAAAGCTTTTAAGTTTAATTCCTTAGAATATAGGAAAAAACCATTTGAATAATAAATCAAAATACAGTTAATGCTGCGCACAAACAAATTCCGAATTTCTTGATGCTAATATTAAACGATTTTATAAATTAATATCCTGTTTCTATTTTAAGTTTAGGGTACCTTATTATATTCAAGGCACTTGATTGCGTCAAACGTCTAATGATAGAAAGGCATAATAATAATAATAATATTTTCTGTTATGGGTTTATAAGGATGCCCTCAATTGAACATTTAAGACAATTCAGGAAGTTTTAATAAGGTATGCGTGAGTCTAACTCACAACGAGTAGTGTTGAACAATCAACAAAAAAATCTCAAATAAGTGATTTGACGGGAAATAGTGATTCTTATTCTCATTCTATGCGTTCTCTTATTTAATATGTTTTACTTATTATATTTATTTATTTGTATTTCTTGAAATCGTTATTCATATTAAGCAGCATTAATGAATTTTTCTGTTAGTGTACAGCAAACTGTATTCTGATTTTTAATGGTTTATATTTTTTTTACTGTTTATAATAATAAAAATTTTAATACTTAATTTTGCTCTCATTTTATAATAAACAATATTTTGCAGCTTAAAATCTAAATAATCTCTAAAACTTTTAATCATATCATACTTTTGTTAGGTTTTAAAAATACAACAATTGTTTTAATTTTGTGAAATTGTGTCATTATTATAAATAGAAGAATTAATCTACAGTTTTAGACATTTTACGTCATTTTTCTCGCACTAAAAAACAGACAATAATTTTTCACTTTTTATCACAATATGATTGTTAATCTAAAATTTGATATGATTTTTATTATTTATATATCTATATATATAAATATATATATATCACATATGCAAATGCGTGATTATATCGCTAGAAATAAAAAACAATATAAAATGTTTTCAAGCGAGGTTTTTATAAAATCGATAAGATAAAACTTAAATGTCATGATTTTTAAATTCTGTCAAAGTTTTTTGTTGTTGTTTTTGTGAATGAATTTCTTGTCTCTATGCGCAAATGTGGTCCAAAACAAATGTCTCTTAATTTTCTACACATAAATATTTGGCTTTTTTAATCAAAGCAAACTGTTTTGAAGTTAAAACAATTTTTCTATTGATTACGCTCCTATAGCCATGTTAGTCATTTTAGGAGATTTTATCAGTTTTGAGATTCTACATTAATTCTAGCATTTTCTGCTTTAATTATAATAAATTAATGTCTGACTAGAAAATCAATAAAAATTATACTATTTGGTGGAAAATTTACTTTTCTTTGATTTTTAGCAAATTTTAGTGAATATTTTCGCGAAGATGTTATTTAATAATAATTCTAGACAGCCTTTAGACATATATTAATTTTTTTTATATATCGTATGCATTTGTTTATAAATGAAAAAAGACGATTTTTGAAATATTTTCTTAAGTAAAATTTTTAATAAATAATTGAAGTTAAATGGTGTAAATTGATATGACTAGTCGTTATATAAGATAAACTGTTTATAATTTGAAAGGAATGTGTGAAGGGTTAACAAATATTTTTAGTCTGATATGTGCTTTTCAATGCATTTTATGATATTTATATTATATTTATATTATATTTATATTTGACTAATAAATTAATTGTTATTTTTTCTAGTATACAAAACTTTGGTCTTACTAGCCGTTAATTTTGTTATTTGTGCTACTAATTACATATCTGGTATTAATATGGTGTGCAATTAAAATAATTTTAAAAATACGACACACAGTAATGCATAGATACTCTTAAGATATAAATATGCGATTAAAAGGCAATTTTGTTCGTTTTATAACATAATATATAGTTTACAAATAATAATCATTTGCGTTTAGCATTTTCTTTTATATTACAAAACAATTATTTTTTGTGGTGGTGTTTGTGGTGTTTATGTTTATCAATGTTTAAGTGGAATATGAAGGGGAATGTGTGTATGATTAGTGGGCAAAATATTTTTGTTTTACATTACCTCTTTTTTTTACTATAATACTTAATAATTTTAAATAATATTTTTCTTAATGAAATAATATAGAATATACGATAAAACGGCGGAATAACCATATCATTTGGTATAATTCAGCAAAAAGTATATATAAAGTAATTAAATTTTAATTATAAGAGTGACGACTAGTGCACTCATCATTCATAAATGTATTAATTATCTATGATTTAACTGACAAAAAAATATCAAAGGAAAAACACCGGACTAGCAAATTAAAATATATTTTGACTTATCTTAATATTGAACTGAGATAACCGAAAAATTTTTATATACAATATAACAAATCAGACCAAATTTTTTCGTTTAAATGACTCTCGAACGAACAATTTTCGTATAATAAGTTCTCTTCGCAATTGAAGGCACAGTGCTTTCCGTATACTAAAGCTCGTGTTGATTATTATTTACATTCTATTTTCTTGAAGTGATGTGTTTTTTGAAGACAATTAAATTATTAGAATAAGTCTATTTAATTAATGTATAAGCAGCCAAATATATACGAGTTGAGGGACGGCTTTGTTAGCTTCTCTGCTGAATTCATTTGTTTATTCGAGTTGTTCTAAAAAGTTTGGTGATTTGAAATATTCAGGTACGTTATCGTCTAATCGAGCAATTATTTTATAGATAGCCTTTTTCCAAGACTGTTCCGAATCTTTTCCGCCTTGAATTGCTTTGAAAAACTCGCGCAGTGTCTGTTCGCTAACGTAACGGAAGTTTTCAGGCACCTTATCGTTTGAAATATAAATAAACTTTTTTAAAAAATATGTTTAGCAAAAAACTTCAAATGAGTGTGTTATGACTTACATCGATGTGGTTATTGCGATTATAGTGCAGGTTCAAGACTCGAAGCAGCTCTGAATCGTTGCCAACTCGCAACTCTTCTGCATTCTTCACTCCTTCACTCAAGGCCTGTCTCGCATACTTCTCCATTTGGATGTAATAAAACTCTCTATATGTAAACAAAGAACAAGAAAATTAGAAGCGATAAATACTACATTATAGCGAATATGCTTAATATCTTTTTATATGAGTTTTGCGCCGCAAATGAATATCGCTTCTGCTAATATTAAAACTCATTTATTAAATGACAAGATTATAATAGAAAAAGAGAGTTATGTTTGGTAATTAACGATATCAAAGGTGTAAGTCTATTATACGGGACGGATGTAGCGCTGATGGGCACGAAGTTGTGTAGAGTTGTGTTAGTTGTGCGGAATTGTTAGTGCTATTGACTGACCTGATGAGGAAATGACAGCCATATATGTATACACTGTAAAGATTATGTTCTCTGCACTGTTTATGCAACCAGTCTTTTATCTCAAATTTTTGGTTACTATTTAATGCAATTTTGTTTGATTTACAAAGCGCTAACTAATTAATCAAATCTGTGCGAAGAAAAACGCTGATAGCCTGCCATATACACATTTAACCATATCCAAGATACAGTCAACTTATTGATGATACATTTATGTGTATGATAATAATGGCTAAAATAATTTAAATAAAAATCAATGTAATATCTTAGAGAATCTATCTTTTGTTTAGCATACAGTGTACTGCCATTCTACTGTACACTACAGTATACATACACTATACAATGTACAGTACTGTGCTATAACTGTAGTGAAACGATGCTCTATTAGCAGAGAGCAAGTAAGGCTATGACAATAAGTCCCTTATCTATAGAACATTTTTAAATCCTAAGAAAAAGCGAGATAATAATGGGAGGCTTCGTAATAGACAAAAGGATTAGAGATTGAAGATAATATGCATAATGAAAGCCTTTGGCACAAAGATTCATTTCGGGTTTGAAGGTGATGAAGGGCACTATTAGAGCAATATAGCAATATATTACATCTATTATGTGATTATTATACTTTCTTATTGCACTTTTATTTTGTCCTTTACTAATAATTGTAAGAGCTTTGTTAGGCTAATGTGCATAAATGCTGATAAGAGAAGAGAGCTATACTGTTATACCATCGTATATGGTGTATGTGCTGTTAGAGCTTATAGTCAACTAATGAGTTGACTCACCTGATTAGTGATGATTTAAAACCAACAAATATCATAGCATTCATCATTTGTCAGCAGTTAGCAGTCGTATGTTATAATATTGCATAAAAAGTTATTAGAGATTTAGGGTAAAAACTTTTTATTATCAATATGAATAAAGTTTGCATTATTTAAATATTGTTTTGCTGTTTCCTTTAATATATTTAAATAATTTAATATCCAAGTAGTGATCGCATGCACACCTGGTCTTTGAAGAGAAGCAGAGCATATCCCAGTTCACTGCCAAAAAGAGACTGTACTGTACTGTAGAGTGCGGTACAGAAAGAGATACAGTACTAATACAGTACTGCAGCAGTACTGTTCTGGCACTGCAATGGCAAGTAAATAAGCAAAATAGAGAATAAGCACAGCATCCCGTTTATTCATCATATTAGGATATTGAGTTTTGTTTCTCAATCTCTAGACCGTAACGATTGTGGTGTGGATTGAGAACAGATAGAGGCCATAATGTACCTGAAATGGTTGCATATGATGCTAATGCAACTAATTCTATGATTGCCATTAAGGCTTCACTTCCCCTTTTCCCCACCTATTGCTCCCAATACATCCTGATTAGCAGTCGCCTGATATACAGCTGCCTTTTATTTTAAGAGAGACATTGAAAATTTGCTTTTCTCAGATTTTTTGGTACGCCCTGACAAATAAACTAAGTCCCAATTGTCACAATAGTCATCCGCTTAAAAAATTATTGTCATTTTTAGATATCACTTGTGATGCAAGAGTATAGTACCTAAGTTTGGATTGCATAGCATAGCCTGTATTTGATCGGATATCCGTACCTTTTGATGCCTCATGACTAACACCGCTCTACATCTAACTTATGGACTGTGAGGCGCAATCCAAACAGAAAAAACTATTAACAACAACTCTTCCCTCTGTTCTATAGAAAAAGCCTGGAATTTAAACTATTCAGTGAATGCATATACTCGTCATTTCTCATTAAGAACATCCGCCTAATTGAATGCTAACTCGGGCTCAATAATAAAAAAGAATAGCGCCTGTACTGCAGTATTGCACTGTCAATATGTTAAGATTTAACGCAATTTGCATGTAAAAAACTACTTGTTGATTACATAGTAAATAGCAATGATTAAAAACTTACCTAAAATTAGAAAACCATTTGACGAGTTGGGCGGTATTGTTCTTATTGAACTTTATGTCAGGAAAAAACATCTTCAGAATTGCAGAACTTGGATATCGCACGAAGAAGAACATGAGTTTAGCTTTTCTCAGATGCATCGGTGTTAGAGTACTGGTGTGCATTGTAGTTAAGGTTAACATGTTGTTTTCAATTCTGTTTCGATTAATATATATATATATTAAGTTAAAATAAGTGCAACATTATATCAATTAAATTTCTATACAACTAATAAACTAAAAATATTCAAAGATATAATTGTATGCCTGAATCTTTAATTTCTAGCAAAATAAAACATAGTTACAAACAAGTAAGCGGTAGTGAGAAGCCTAATAAGTTATTAAGCGAAAAGAGGAGAGGAGTGAATGTGTCTAAACGATGCACTTATTTAGGTTTCACTTATGCAATCATAAATGTATTTTTGTTATATATGGCTGTAATTTGCATAAGGAATACATAACTTAAGTCTAATAACTAATAAATGTATAGCATATAGTATTGAAAAGGATATCATAGAATGTAAAGATGTGTCATACACTTGAGTTTCATTAGTTTCAGATCCTTCAGCTCCATTATCGGAACCAGTTCTACCATATTGGAGACTTGACGGTAAAGATGTGGGATAGCCATGCAGCGAATCGGGCGAAGCACGACTGGCAGCGAGCATATGCAAGTGATGCGCTGCCGCCGCGTGCGCCACAGCTGACGCCACTGCCGCCGCTGACTGTCCTTTACTGTCTCTGTTCATGTCCACATCATCACCGAATAAACTGAATCTCGGATGTTCTCCGAAAGGAAACGTTGCGCCACTAAATATTTCTGATTGATGTAAGCTTGGATTTGGAATCGCAACAGAGGTAGGAAGAGATACGGGAACAAGAGGTGGTGGCGGTTGTGATGGTCCGTGACTGTGATGATAGCTTGACGTGACCGGTGGTGATACTGATGACACATCTCGATCTCGATTGCTGTTGCAAGACATTAATGGCTCGCTGCCCAATAAGCGGCTAACAGTTCGCGGCGTAATGCGAGTGTCAGTCACTTTGTGTCGTTTTCGTTTGGGAGCCACAACTAAAGCGATTGCTTCCGTTTGTTCGGGCATTGGCTCATCACTTCTGCCGTATGACATCACATGAGCGTTTGTTGTGTGGCCATTAGTGTCTCGCATACAATTGATATTATCTCTACTGTGATATGAATTTGATTGATCGCGATGTTGATTGGCCTGATGCTGATTAAAACTAGAAGCAATGTTATTGAAATGCTGCGCTAATGCTGGTATAAGCGCCGGTTGGTGTGGTAGTTGTGCTCCGCTCGGACCACAACTCGGAATATAAAATGGCGATTTAAAGTGTGGCGTTGCAAACGAGAATTGCGGTGCTTTTGGAGCTGGAGCTGACTCTGTGGGAAGACTGTAAGGACTTCCACCTGATGAATGTCCATTTGCATTGCTTTTGATTGTGTTAGCCATGGAAGATACAGAAATTGCTGCTCCCCTGTCTATTACCTTAGTTCGAGGAGACTTTCTGTCTAACATTTGTGATAATATAGTGATATCACTCTTTGATGGTTCGCACTGAGGATCGTAATTGTATTTTTGAATTGACGCGCGTTTAGAAAGATATTTTTCAAATGTTGATTCTATTATTTGCGTAACAGACGCGTGTATATCTCTTTTGAGAGCTTCGATGAGCCACGCTTCTAAATCTGGTGGAGTCGTTGAAGTCGTTGCGGAAGCGGTTGCGGCTGCAACTGTTCGCACAATACACGACTGGCGGTCAGATTTGTTAGCTATCTTTTCTTGTTCAGTTATGAGACGACGCGCTTCGTCCAGAAAATGCGAAGGATCACTGATATTTGCATTATTATTGGCGTTCGAGATAACTGTTGCAGAAATAGCCGCAGGCGTATCTCGATTAGTGATTTCGCTGGTCTGCGATATGGGTGTTGTCGCTCCTTTTTCGGATAAAGCGAGCTCATCTAATTCGGTATCGCAATCATCGACAGGAGAAGCACATTTGGTGGGCAATACGGGACTGCCAACACTGCCAGCACTGAGAATAGGGTTGAGCTGTAACGCATTGCTCACTTGTTGCTGTTGTTGCGCTTCAAACAATTGCACGTAACGCTGTCTCATAGCAATGAGCTGCGCCTGCATGTCCTCTAACTGTCGCCGCAAATTATCTTTATCCTCAGTTTTTGTTCTTTTAGCAGATAAATCAATTTCACTTACTATGTCATCGTCCTCTTCTTCGACAATCTCGTCTTCTTCTGGGAGATCTGCTTCTTCCTCGTCGTTGTCTGCTGGACCATTAAGTTTGCTTTGTTGTGGTTGATATAATTTTCTCTTTTTGCAACCATTCACTGAAGTCGGTAACGAATCGATCGATAAAGTCTTTGCAGTGAGTGACGAAGCGTTAGGACCAGTACCGCCGAGAAGCATATTCGAGACGATGTTCTCAACTCTCGCACGTTTCACGTCAGCAATGGTTGAACTGCTGTTACTGTTGCTGTTGTGATTAATGTTGGAACGGTTAGAATGGGCTGCAGTCGATGGCGATGGAGAACGGGATGACACACGCAACAACTTATTTTCAGTTATATTCGATGAGTTCTCATTCGTAGCACAAACCATTTGATCCATACCTTCATCGTCTCTGCTTTCCTCTCCTAAGTTTTCGTCGTCATCGAGTTCGGACGCATCAGAGCATTGAGACAGTCCTCCTCCTACTCCTACTTTGTTGTTTCCGGACGAGTTTGGTTGGTTTGATAGGTTTGGTTGAGTTGTTTGGTGGTCCGATAAAGAGTCGTCCATAATATTGTGCTCAAATTTTCTACCTGTTTGTAATATGTCGCGTAACAAATGTGCTGATGAAGCACTCATTTCTGATACTTTTGAAGACAAATAATTACCAGATTTTTTAAAACTAAAGTCTAAGTCGTTAGTTGTGGATGATGTGGCTGTCGAAGACGATAAGCCATTTCCACCATTAAGATATGTGGGCGCGATTTGTCCACTTATGGACCCATTAACGCAGATTTGCATGACTGTGTCGTCAATAACAATCATGTCTTTACTGTTATTGTTATCACCGATTAACTTATTAGGTGGCGATAAATTAAGGCCGTTATACTGATGGTAAGGATGGTTAAGATAGCCTCCACGCGAAGAAAAGTTAGCAATACTGGCGTAACTGTTTCTCGGTTCTCCAGCGTCCACTCTCTGACGCGTTCGCTTCACTTTACATCCTTTTAAAGACTGGTCTTGCATGAGCTCAACCGATGAGTCTTCTTCCGACGACATCACGTGATATCTAACAAGGCTTCTTACTGGACGGAACCACGAAGAAAAATACGACTCACCGGCAATTGTGATGCACTCGAGTGTAACGATAAGTGAGACAGAGAGGAAGAGGTGCAGCGCTAAGACATCCCTTCTTCAAATGGGATGACTGTGACGCTTCATATGACTAGTGATGTGTGTGAGTGTGTCACAACAATCTACAAGACAAATGCATAAAGTAATAGTCCAGGTGTTAATAATTATCAGAATAACGAATAAAAAGGTTTATAACTATTAAGCATTTATGCGTTTAATTGCATCATCGCTTTAAAAAGTATAGCATAAAAAACGGTATAACTAATAACTAACGCGAAAGCTTAGCAAAGTATATGAATGTATCCAACAGACAGTATATATGAATGCATATCAAATGTAAGAACACAGCACAACCACCCACTGTATGTGTAACCGTTAGTGAAATGAACCACAAAACACAACGTGTTTTAAAGTACAGAAGGTGAATGTGAATGTGAATGCAGAATATTGAATAAAGAGAGTGAGAGAGTAAGAGAGCGAGACACTACACCACATCGATCGCAGAGAGAGTGAACAGAGTGAGAGTGGAGAGAGTAAGAAGAGAGAGTGAGAGAGAGAGATCGCACAGATGTGAGGCGATAGAATAGTTCGAAAACGTTGCAAATGTGATGAACTAATCGTAAGTTAAAGGAATAATATAATAATACTTAAAATAGTTATCCTCAATACTGTTATTATACAAGAATTAATTATTGCCATAAAAATGTTTCGATACGTTAATTTTAGACTTACATAGAAAACTAAAATAGTAATATTTAAATAGAAAAATATCAAATTATAATAAAGTCTCAAAAACAAATGCGTTTAATTTTGTTTTAAAAATAAACTTCAATGATATCCTAAAGATAAGAAAGGAAATCCTCACAGACTAGCAAATAATTTTGATGCAAATTGAATAGTGAATAAAAATACTATAATAGCGAAAAATTTTAATGAAATTGTCTTTATTTGTTGCGTCTTTTATTTAATTCAAAAATCGGTGACATTTAAGGAGAATTAATGTTAATAAGATTTAACTGAAATTAAACATTAACTTTGTTTACATTTAGCCCAGTTTTCCGATATAATAGCGTTAACTTATAAGACTTTAGCGAGAATACACTGCAACACATACTTCCTTCCTTTGAAGAACAATTATTTTAAAAGAAAACAGGGGAAGCAGTAAGTAAGCGCTGGAATAGCATAAACAAGAATTTAGCTGTATATGAAATAAAGGGGAGGTTTTACTTCGACTCTAAAAAGAGCTGTTAAATTTCCTGACGAAGGAAGTGAGAGACAACCGTGATTACGCCTCAAGAATTACAAGAATCATGGGAACATCCGTACTTAGATTTGACACTCAGTGTCTTTTTTATTTTACGATTGATTTTAGACAGGATACACTTTTTGATACTCTCTGATACAGTGCTGGCTGTAGCTGTTGCCGTTAGTTATATACTGCTAACGCGTTTGCTATTAAATTTTTTAGTTTTAAAAGGTGATTTCAAACCGAGATTAAACACATTAATTTGAGATAAGTATATGACAAAAAGTTCGATAAAATTAGTTATTTTCGGTACACTGACTGGTATGTATAACACGCAAACTTCTTATGCAATAAATGTCAAATCAATTTATGGCATGCAATAAGTAGCGGTTAAAATGCAAATTAAATGATGAGTATTTACAGCAAAAATCGCTTGTTTTACCGGTTAGGCCATTGCTTTTAACGGGCAATAAAACATCTGGTCTGCGTGGTCACTGCTTTTACCGATTATGAAAATTGTTTTAACGCTTAAGCAGAAGCCTAAG
>JAQIVF010000361.1:0-24193 GCA_034698365.1 Steganacarus magnus
AATGCATAGGTATTAACGAGAAAAAGTTGTGATACAAAGTAAAACGCAAAACCAAAGCGAAATCGAAAAGGAAAGCGATTTCAATGTAAGCGAGACAATGTAAAAGGGCATAACTCACTGCTCTAATGTGCGCTCACATAAACCGTTTCTCCGCCACTCGATTGGTTTTGAAAATAAAAGTGTAATTTTAATGCTAGTGTTGTGTGTGTCGCACAGTATTTCGTCAAATATTTGACAAATAAGAAATAAGTCATGGTTTGTGGTATATGTGAATGAAGTGTGAAGTCAAATCTTTTTTTCTCTCTTATTTTTTTCGCTGCTCTGCTGTCGACACTGGAGTTGACTATGAAATAAAACGCAATTAGTTTTGTGCGTAAAAAAAATTATTTGTTATTGTTTTTGCGATGGATTACCATAAAGAAAACGATTCGTCGCAAATCCATTCGCAGCTATTATCGCCACCAGAACCGCCAACAGTCACGTTTCAAGACTACTTTGACGACAGTTTGGACGACGACGAACTCGTATTCACTAATAATAGCAATAATAACGGCAATAACAACAATAGCGATATCGACGCGAGCATTGATATCAACGGCGATATTAACGAAAACATATCACAAACGAATATTGGTAGCGATAATGATGACAACGACACGTTCGGTACCGTTCATATACCCTTCGAGTACGTTATTCACGAGCAACAGAATGCCGGGTATGTTATGGATGTGATTAGATGTATATGCATATGCATATCGATTTTATTTATATTTATTTTGTTTATATGCACCAAAAAAACAATGCAAAAGTTTTGCTTCTTTTATTGTTTGTTTGATATAATATCGATGATATCAAACTCGACCATTACTTTAGAATACGGCTTTAAAATTTTAAATCATATAATTTATCTGAATTGTATTATTGGTATTACCTATTAATTGGTAAAATCGGAATTAAAGAAACGTCGCATTTATTTTTTCTTAAAGAAAATAACTTTTCATATTAAAGAATACGATTAAAAAAATATTATCCGAAATTAAAATAAAGTTTAATTAAAAATTCGTGGAAAAATAGAATAAATTAAATTATTAATATACTGTTATAAAAGTGTAAAACCGCAATATTTAATGCATGCTTTTGATACTATTTATAAGCTTATATGTTAGATGTTGTACCTCTACATTCATTCTTTAAAGTTACTTTTATTCTCTATTGACACTATTGATTAAAGGATAGATAATGCTATTTTAATTTAGAATTGATTAATCAATTAACACCAAATTTATAATAAGTTTACGACATAAAAACTTGCTTAAGATTTCAATTTTAATGCACACATTTAAATAAGTTTAAATAATAAGTTTATATATAAAAATTACTGCCTGTAGGAAAGAAAAAGAAAAAGATTAGCATAATAAGATATTAATAACAATAATACAATGTAATTTGTCATAAAAATATTTAGATATATTCATCACACGATATCTCACGATCAAATAACAATGCATATAAACCCTGGCAATAACCCAATGCCGCGAAACCCGTCTCACTTAACTCTTACGATCGAAAGCCGAGATGAGACTTCTGGTCGAAAGGAAATCAAGCGTTTTCGGTGTCAATTCGAGGGATGCGCGCGAACGTACAGCACAGCTGGTAATCTAAAAACGCATCAGAAGACGCATACAGGCGAATACACGTTTGTCTGCAGTCAAGACGGCTGCGGAAAAGCATTTCTCACGTCTTATAGTCTCAAAATTCACGTTCGTGTTCACACTAAAGAAAAACCTTTTGGCTGTCCTATTACTGGATGCGAGAAGGCTTTCAACACACTCTACAGACTTAAAGCTCACCAAAGATTGCATAACGGAAACACATTTAATTGCAAACAATATGGTTGTCTTAAATTTTTTACTACTTTAAGTGATCTTCGAAAGCATTCGCGAACTCATACTGGAGAGAAACCCTACAGATGTGATGAGGACGGATGCGGAAAATCATTTGCTGCCAGTCATCATCTCAAAACTCATATAAGAACGCATACCGGAGAAAAACCATACTCTTGTAATCAGAATGGGTGTCTAAAATCATTTACAACTCAATATAGCCTTAAAAGTCATTTACATAGACATGACAACAAAAAACTCGAGAATGACGGCAATGATGGCAATGATGGCAATGAAGGAAATGAAGGAAATGATGGCAATAGTATTGATAGGACACTGAATGAAAGCGAAGATTTCTCAATAATGAATGACAACGAAGCGGCAGCTCTTCTCACGTCACTGTGGGGCTCATCCAATAAATTTTGCGCTGATGGACAGCATGATTCTCATTGTCAACCAATTGCTGGTCATATTTCTGATAATATTAATGATTTGAACGGCACAGATATTGATAAAACCAATAATATAACTGGTAAACATTAATTAATAAACAATAGATACGGTAATTGTTTAATTGATGTCTATTTATCTAAATATAGCTTACGCTTTAATTCCGATAAGTGGAGTGGAAGTGCCTTTAGACGGTTATATACCGGTGGAAATGTCTGATGTGGTGAATCGTATTGAAACTCACGAAGACGTGAATTACGCGCATAATTCTCAATTTAATACCTGCTCAACTATCGAAACTGAAGAGCTTAAAACCGTTCAATTAACACCTTTGCAAAGCAATACTAACACCGATAATATTTTATTCGCGTCTGCAAACGAAGCGGAGATATGCAAGTGTGAGCCAGAAGAATGTCAGGGAACGAATTGTTGCTTGGATTGTGCGGGCAGTGCCGAGATATGTTCAAATACTGGTAACGGTGTCGTCCATTATCCCTCATCATGTAATACTACTAGTCTTCAAGTGAATTACTGTAACAGTATTTGTGATACTGTTGCGAACACTAATTTAATTTAAGCAATGAGAACTAAATTATATTAATACGTAACAAAGTTATTTACACATTTTATCATATTTTAAAGAGAAAAAGAGAGAGAATATATTATCTAATAATAATAGTGCCTTAAAATTTTTTGAGCTTTACTATTAACTAATTGAGAAAATGCTTTAATAATGTGAATGATTGTGAGAAATTATAATAACTATTATAACTAATTGATACCGTATGTTGCGATTATTATATCATTTATTATTTAATGATTGTTAAGTACAAAATTTTCATTGTACTCAGAGAGTGATTTTATTATAAATAGTCAATTTTAACGAAAAAAACAAACTATATATTTAATAATTATTTTAAAAGATTTATTGTTATTTAAAATAAATATAATTATAGTTTATTTCATTTTTTTGAAAAAAAGTCGATCAACTTTTATGCAATAGTTTATCATATTATTTATGTAAACAATTGATATTTGAGCTTATATATGTCAATTATAATGTTATGTTTTTTTGAGTTTTGAACTTTTATTTGTTATTATATTTAAAACTGCAGTATATTATCGTTAAATAAAGAGAATTATAATTGTGACAATGAAATAACGTTACAGTATAATAATAATCAAATGCAGTTTTTAATTGTTTTTACTGCCATCTTTTGTAAAGTTTTAAAAGCAAATTATTTGGTTGTATCATATGTTTGCGCCATTCATTTCCCTTTCCGTTATTATATGCGTGCCGTTTATGTGTTTATGTTTACCAATCACTGAATCAATCACTGATTGTACATCAAAATGAAGTATAATTGGATTTTTTAATTATAATTAAATTTAATGTAATTAATTAACTATTTTTTCAATCAATAAATTAGGGTTGATTTGTGTTCGTTTAGCGGATACAAGATATATCCGGGACACGGGAAGCGTATGATTAAGACCGATGGAAAGGTGTGATCTATTGATTGATCCAATCATTATATAATAAACTAATGGCTAACACTGTTGTATAGGTGTTCACATTTTTGAACGCGAAGTGCGAAGCAGCGCATCTCATGAAACGTAATCCGCGAAAGATTACGTGGACTGTTCTTTACAGAAGGAAACATAAAAAGGGTATTGAGGAGGAACAGGCGAAGAAGAGGACGCGAAGAACCACGAAATTTCAGCGCGCGATTGTTGGCGCGAGTCTTAACGATATTCTCGCCAAAAGAAATATGAAGCCAGAAGTTAGAAAGGCTCAGAGAGAGCAAGCGATCAGGTATTTGTTGCGTGCGTTCAATGCTTTCGATTGACACTCATTTTAATATATTCATAAAGAGCTGCGAAGGAGAAGCAAAGAGCTACCAAAACCCAGAAGAAGAGCGCTTTACCGCCAACAAAGGTTTGTTGATTTGATTACTGGTTTAAATTGTGAACGATTTGTTTGTCACATTTTTAGGCACAAAAGAAGACGACACAGAAAGTGGCGAAACCTGTTATGCCGAAAGCACCGCGTGTTGGAGGAAAGCGTTAATTATTTCAATCAATTTATATAATTTAGCAGAAATAAAATACTTTAAAAAATTTGAGATTATTTTTATTTGCTGTTTACTAAATCGTTATTAAACTATTGTAATCAAGAGTTTAATCGGCCTAACTTTTATCATTTCAAACGTTGTTTTCTATGTTTTCGGTTTTTTGACGTTTGTATGACAACTGCAATTCAAAGGCTTTTAACAATGAACTGTTAAAACTGTAAATCCTGGTTTTAATATTTTGGTATTTTTAGAAGATATAACTTATCTTTGATGCCACTTAAAATTTTTACTCCTTCATTCAAAAAAAGTGTAGATTATAGCATAAATAGATTTTATTCGATATTTTTCGATATTTTTCGATACTTGTTATATCAAATATTGAATAGAAATACTGTTTTATTTTTAAATTGTAAAATTTATAATTCAACAAAAAATTCGTTAATAGAATTTTACAAAGTAATAGATTTTAATTGCATTCTGATAATCAAAACAAAATAATATTTTTTCTTTCGACAAGTAATGTTAGCCTGAAAAATAATAATAAGCATAAATCATAGTAAAGTTTATCTCAATAATAAAAAATGTTATAAGAAAATCTTTGTATTAAGAGTGATTGTTTAAAAATAAGAGATTTCTTCATCAACAGATTTATCTAATTGATAGCTGTGTAATGTAATGTTGCCATCGAATGCCTTATGCGCGCGAATGTGTATGTGCTGGCCATCGCTTACGCGTACCTGTAATTAACCAGTATATGTTAGAAACACATCGATTAGGCATAATTGAACTTAAAACTTTATATGATTGTCGATATACTTTAATAAAATAGTTGACACCATTAACTAACTGCGATTTGTAAGTGACTGCAGTAAAATCATCATATTTGTTGCCACTCTTCTGTTCCAGTTCTTCGCGAATCTGAATAAATATGAACAACAATTAAAATTAAATTTAATTAAACACTGTAGAGATAGTATACAGTAATATCTGTGATACCAAATCTCCGTATTTATCGCAAATATTGCTCGTATAGATCAGTACTGTATGAGTGAGAATTTTGTTTTATAAAACTTCACCAGTGCTTAACTCATGGGTAACAGAATTTTTTATATCAAAAACATAAAAATTTTGCGACTGAAAACTCATTTACTGTAGATGGCAACTAATTGTCTGATGGGACAATAAATAAATTCTTATTTAAATTCAATAGTTTGTAGATTACACTGTTAGGGAAAATTTTAGTTTTAGAGTGTAGATTGCGAGCAACACGTCTAGCGTGTGACCAAATGTACAGTTTTTTCTGCAAAATCCAGGAATTTTAGACTTTTCCAAAAAATTGTTTAAATATGCATTAAAATGCTTTGTCCAGGTTTTTTTCTAGTATTTTTTACATTATGTTCAGGAAACTCTTGGAAAATGTACAGGAATTGTCGTTATAGAGTTTTGGTCATACTGTACTTCGAACAACTCATTTATGTATTAAAAATCAAGTCTTAAAAACGTAAGGCACTAAAACAAAATAGAAATATAATATTTAATTCTGATTGGAACAGCTAAGGATTCTTAAATTTGACTCGAAATAATTCGGGAATATAAAAAAATAAATGGTCAAAAAAGTGTTCGTAAACAACTCAATAACTTAGGGTGTGTGCAAATCACTAAATAAATCACTACATTTTTGGGGTGTATTTCAACGATACAACATTAATAATAAATAAATACTATAAAATCCAGTATTAATTATGATTACGAATTAATTGTGTTTTAATTAGTGACATACTTGCGAACAGATATCCACAACATTATCGTCCGCTGGTTTACTCGCACCGATTCCACCGATTCCTCCGATTGCAGCCATTATCGATTCAATTAGTCAATTATTATTAGTTTGAAATTGTAATTATTACTACACTTGATTGCTGTCTGTCATAAATATGAAGTGCACTAAAATGACACGCAGTATGTACTGCTCAAACACAACAACATGACTCATTCACAGCAAAGTCTGTTCATACAGATGTATGTTTGTTTGTTTACACCAAAAATTGATAGCTTTCACGTGTTATCATAATTGATCGCATTAACAGACGTATTTCAAACTATAGTTGTTTACTACTTTTAGTTTTAGTCAAATATTAGTCAAAAAAAAGTTTAAGAAAGTCGTAACTATTGTGTTGAATTACAAAGTCTTGAATTTTGATGAAGAGTTTAAACTTTTTCGAACTTTAAACTTTAACCATAGAACAAACTGATAAAAGTGAAATTAAAATTTTAATTGAAAGTCGTTTGTGCGCCGTTTATTTTTCCATTTTTATTGTTAGTCTTATACTTTTTTTAAAATTAATAAAACGTGTTACTCTAAAAGTTTTCAAAACACACTAATTTTCTGAGTAAAAAATTAATTTAATTAAAAATATAAAAATTAGATGCTGAATTACAAACTTGAAACTTGGCAGCTAATTATTGAATAATTGGCTTAAACTTTTAAAAGTTTTGTATTTTGTTAAACAATCGCAGCGTTCATTCATTATTCAAAAAACGGTCTGTTGAAATCTCGTTTTGCTTTTCATCGCAAAAATTATAACCACATTACAGTACATGCCAGAACGACATTAATTTTTAGAAGCAAACCATACTCAAAATTTAATCTCTCAAAAGAATCCGGAAGTTTTCAAAATTGATTTTTAAAGTGCAAACACTATTAACATGCAATAATCTCATGTTTTAATGTATTCAATAATTTTTAAAACAAAGCAAATACTTATATACTTATGCACTTACAGTATATATGAATTATATTTAATTGTTTTCAATCAATTATTTTTCTTAAGTTGAGATAACGCAATAAGTCTCTCGTCTCTCCACTTTCTTCTTTCATTTAGTTTATCGACAGGAATTTTTTTAGTGAGTTCTCTAGTAATCAAATCGGCAGTTTCGCCCTCCATTTTTACGATTGGTCCGAAATCAAGAGCTGTCTCGTGCATGCTTTGCGAATATTTTTCAAAGTATTCTTTCATGCCTTTCAAATAATATTAAATAATAAAGCAACACAGTATAAGTTTATATGCAGTTAGATTTGCAGTGTATTACCGGTAGCATTGAGATGTGCGGTCTCCCACGGACCCATAAATGCGTATCTCATACCTAATCCATCACTCATAACGGTGTCGAGATCTTCGACAGTTATAACCCCATCGGCAATCAATCGATAAGCCTCGTTCAAGAGAGCGTATTGCAATCGATTGACGATAAAGCCTGGAATTTCCTTATTAAGAACAACAGGTTTCTGTCCAATTTGCGCGAATAGCGCGCGAGTGCGCTGAATAACGCCTTTATCGGTCCATTCTGTCGGAATTATTTCGACCAGCGGTACAAAATATGGTGGATTTACTGGGTGTCCAACAATCACTTGACTGCGATGCTTCAATTTCGAGCTGAACACTGTCGGAGGTATGCAACTCGTAGAGCTACACAGCACTATGTTATCATCTGCTATTTGGTCCAATTCTTCGAATACTTTAGTTTTTAAGTCGACGTCTTCAAATACGCATTCCTATTTTTGCGAATAGCATTCTTATTAATACGAGACGCAAAAATGATATTTGTTTTTTAGCAGACAAAGAATAATTTTTTATTTCGATATAAATTTATCGTTCTTTATTTAAATCCGTATTAAATCAATTTAATTTATGTATTACCTGTACATGAATCGCTCCATCCAGACATTCTTGAAGCGTAGAAACTTTTTGAATCAAAGCAAACTGCTGTTTAGCGTTAATAGTTCCGCGTAAAAGTGATTTCGCTTCCAAATTATTTAATTGGTCAGAAATGTCTACCAATGCTTTGTCCACATTTTCGTTGATCACGTCATACAATGCGACATGAAAGCCACTGCCAGCGAATAGCATCGACCAACTTCGACCTATTAAACCACTTTTAAATACATAACTATTTAGTATGAAAAACTTTATAAAACATTTGAATGAAACAAACCTTCCAATTATGCCAACCTTTTTGGAATTTTCACTCATTTTATAAAACTGTTACAACAAATTTTTAAACGTCTCCTTTGATTAAATAATTAGTTTGTACGCTTTTACTTATAAAAGTGAGAATATTTATAGTGTCTTGAAAAAGTTTTGTTAAATAAACGGAATGATTGTTTAGTGATTATTAAAAAGTTAAAATACTGTCAACATCACCATGAGTTAAAATATGTTGCATTCGTTTTCAATTACAATTATACAAACACATGGTTCATGAAACTTTCGACGTGTGATCGTAAATCACAGAATCACGCATAAAAATGACAACCAATTCAAGTTTATGTAATGTGAGCTTAAACTAATCTTAGACGAAATCAGTAAAAACCCATTAAAGAGTATGAAGTTTATGTCAGATTAGAACAGAACTTGTACTCAATAAATGAGTACATTCAGTACAATTGCACGCAATTAATTAGTGGCTCGTCTTCATGTAGTTTTGATCTATTATAGGTACATCGATAATTGCGAATTACAGAAGTTTCAAACTTTTTGTTTATATTAAAGTTTATCTTTTCTCCTCAAAAATACATTTTCTCATTTCAAATCTCAATTTATCTGTAATAAAGAAATGCTTTCATTTATATTTATATAAGAATCAAGGCTAAGGCTGTTAATTATATAATAAGCTTATAGAATAGTGTGGATACAACTTTAAAAATAAGCTAACATTTAAATGATCATATTTTGGTGATCAAAGTTCATAGTTAGTGGTAAACAGGATAACATTTAATACTACAATAATCATTATTAGTTTTTGCATAATTTCATTTTATTTGATTATATTATTTACTAATTTGTATTTTTATTGCGATTTTCTCTGAAAGCATACCTCGTTGTCCATTCTTTCGCTTTTCTGTTAAATCTTTCTCTATTCGTTCGGTATTCTCTAGCAATCGTTGGCACCAAAGGGTCATCAGGATTAGGATCACTCATCAAAGACAATATTGAAAGCAACACTTTAGACACTGTCAGAGCGCACGACCACTGATTCTTGAGTGTATCCAAACATATAACACCATCGGGACTAATATTTGGATGATATACTTTAGTTACAAATGATACATGCGGTGGTTTGAATGGATAATCTGCCGGAAATTGGATACGAAGTCGAAACACGCCATCTTCGTAGGGACTGTCTGGCGGACCCTCGATAATGCCTTCCCAAACGAAGAAGTCGTTATTGATTGGCGATGCTGTACATCGTGGCGGAGGATCGCGACGAATCTCTTCCAATTCTTTTTGAAGTCGTTTTAATGCCATTACTAATCAGTTGGCTCTGATCTCAATCAATTATATTTTACACCAACAATACTTTTTATTTTTAAACGTTTTATCAAAAATAAAGCAATACATACATTGTTATTCTAAAATTTTTATAACTAATGTTTAAATTTTTATTATTCCAATGAAATATTTTCATAAATTCAATAATAGAGCTCAGTGTTGATAGGAGTCAGTCTTGTTATAAAATTGTTTAAACAATTTATATTTAAATTGAAATCATGACTCGATTAAAAACAAAAGTTAGTGAAGCACTTGGCGACCATTTCAAAGAAGAATGGCAGAGAGCTTTAGTTTGTTGCGCTCTTTTCTTCGTTAAGTTGTGGCTGATATTGTTATTCGCCAAGAAGTGTCATAAATTAAGCGGAATAACGTGCGCGGTTATCATATTTCTTCTGGTATTGTTTGGATGCTTGCGTTGGATGTTTGAAGCAATGCTCAAGAATTATTACTCGAGAAGAGATCAACAAAGCAGACAATTAAGAATATCAGAAGATATAGGAATCGATTCCCCAGTGATCCGTTGAGATCTACTGGAAGAAGATTGAAGTAAACACAATGAATTGTCACAAATAGTGAAGCAAACATAATAATCTAGAAAAGCGACTAATTATGATAAATTACAACAAACTTATATAATACTTCCATACAATACTATAATTAAAATTTGTAACAATATTAAGAATGCAAGTTTATTTCGGATGTGATATAATTTCTATACTTAGCACATGTGATCTGTTATCAAAAAAATATTCGGTTGTAGTTTACTTTACGCATAGTATTGTTGTATAACTTTTATTTAACAAAAATTCAACAATAAACTAACCTAATGTTCACGCGCGCCTCCGGCGCGCAAACCTAACTTAAAAACTTAATGTATTATTAGAACGTGTTCAATAATAAATTTTTTACAACAATACTATGCGTAAAGTAAACTACATCCAAATATTCTGTAGAAAAGTTTAAATTCCAAAAATACGCTAATAGTTTCTTATGTATTCAAACTTTTTATCATATCAAAGCATAATAATTATTATATTAATTATAATAACATAGAAAATTCAGGAGTAATACAATATTTAATAATAATGATTAAAAGAATGAAATCATATGTATTTAATTGTATCGAATATATAAAATTTTATGGTAATGTCAATAATGAACAAATAACGTTTAATTACAGCAACAAAATAAAATATATCTGCGTTTATAACGGAAATGTTTTACAATTAGTAATAAAAATAACTGTTGTTTCATTTAACTAATTATTGCTGTTTAAGCCGAGCAGCGAAATGTGCGACGAATTAAGCAGCAGAACTGCGCCATAAATATCAAAAGGTCCAGAAAGTATGATCTTTGTGCCAATAGGCGTGTCTGCGCTCAAACATTGAATTGGCTTGTATTCAATGGCCTGACACTGAGTGATACCATCGGTAAGCATCATCGACAGCATTCGTGCGCCTCTTTTGCGCGTTTCTTTCTTAGTGACTTGTTTCCTACGCTTAAACATATTTTTACTGCTCTCTTCGTCAGAACTTTGGTCCGATTCATCTTCGAGTACGTCATCGTCGACCGAATCGGTCATCGATAGCTGTTTCGGTTTACTGATGTCTATAATACTATTGATCTTTAATATAATCATTACATGCGTTATGACATTTGCATCAAAAATGACAGTATAACTCATAATGACATACTTGTAACGCGTATTTGCCATAAAGCGTTGATTTGATGGCAGTTTGCTTTTGATCGTCAGTTTTAATCACATTAATATCGTGTGGCAGTTGTGCTGTTTCGTAATGCATTGCTTTTAAATCAGTGTTAAGCCATTGTCGATATAGGGAGTGATGGTCAGCGCTGTCACTCACACTCAGCACATCTGTTATCCATTGCTTTGGAACAGCTATTGATTTTGATGCGAAATAATCAATGATTTGCTTTAATCTAGAGTTTTGCGCATTCATTTATAATGCGTTAACAGTTTACACACTTAGTATACCATTAATAAGAATATGATAAACAAAGTTAGCGCCAAATAATATGATGTGTTTTATGATGAAAATAAAGAGATGTAAATATTTACTTCAAACCATAGTTACACAAACTTCAAACCACTAGGGGGGGTGTCAAAACTCATCGGATTTAAACGACAATTTTTTCTCATTTTGGTCAAAAATTAAAGGGGTCTCAAAAACTCATCGAATTTAAACGACAATTTTTCAAATTTCGATTTTTCGGGAGGGGGTGGTCAAGTTTTCCGGATTTTCTAGGGGGGTCCAGACCCAGGCAAGACCCCCCCTCTGTGTAACTATGCTTCAAACATATGATTTGACTCTAGAGATCGGAATTTTGGTGACACAAAAATTACACGTGCATTCTGTTTTGTTGTAATCAAAAATGATTTAAAAACTTTAAAAATCTTTTAATTCTCAAAACAGTAAAATTTGGCATAAATAAAAATTCGAGTTTAAAAAAGTTTTTCATAGTTATTTAAACTGTTTTGTTTATTAATTTTAGGTCAAAAAATTACTCAATTGGGAGAAATAAAAATGTCAGAAAAAATTAAGGTTTATTTTTAATTATTTCGTTCAAATACTACAAAATTGACAACTGACCTAATAATTGAATTATTAAAATAAATGAAAAGTGGAATAAAAAATAAATGATGGATCGAATTTTAAAAAGTATCGAATCGGACAGTACTTTAGGATAACTGTCGTAACACACGCTTCACACGTGTGGAGAAATGCGATTCTAAAATATTATAGTAATTTGATTACAACTTCTAAACCATTTGCAAGAACTATGCAACTATGCATGGAAAAAACCGATTAAAATAAATAAATAATAAATCATAGTACCATAACAACCAAATGGCAAACTTTAATAAATTTATTAATATCAATAATAATAATACAATCGAGTAAATAATGGACGGATAATCACCGCATATTTCTTATTATTGACACTTAAAAACACGAAATAAGTAGATTTTAACCGTATTTTCCTTTATCTGTTTATATATATATAAAAAGAGCGTTTTGATCAGAATACTCATCACAGTCATTATGTATTTTCTGTAAAAATAACAATAACCATCATTTGAAAATTGTGATTATTTTTTTTGTCAAATATAAAACTTTGCACTGCGTAGTTATGTAAAAAATTTCTCCATTTTCTTGTAGTTGCCATTATTATAAAAAACTTAATAATATTTATATATATAATTTTTTATATTTAAATTGACATAAAAATTGTGAATTAAATTTAAACGTAATTTAACATCAAAATATGAAAAAATGATCGGTGAAAAAATATAATCGAAATGTTTCTCTAATATCCCTATAAGCTGCGTATAATAATAATAATAATTAAATTTTACAACAATTAAATGTAATGTCAATGCAAATTAACGTATATAAATGAAGAAATAATATTCAAAATAGTCATTAAATATATATGTAATATACTGTATAGCTTTTATGATTACATTTCTATTTTATTATCTGCTTTTACTCAAGACAACAGTTGGAAAATACTAGTCGTAAACTTGTGATAAACCATTTATATATTTATAAAAGAACTAATAACTCATATATCGTTTAGTTATGCTATCATATAAAAATATTTAAAACTCATTAATAAAACAAATTAAGTGTTGTCGTAAGTAAAAACAGGTTAACCGTAAAATATGGCATAAAAAATTTCATTGCAAATATGATTAACAAAACTAATTTTCTGTCAAAATTATTTCATGTAAAAATCATCAACATTACCATAAAAACACTTAATATAGATATAGAAATATTTGCAGCAAATACAGTTAGGAAGAAGTAAGTAAATTGGATTCAGTCATATTAACATTTTTCGTGGGGTCACTACTCGTCTCGATTTCTCGCTGAGCCTTTGAGATTTTTACTTTATCTTTTGGCGATTCTTGTTGTCCTGCTTCCATAGCAAACATTTTCATTTTTTCTTTGAAACTCAATTTTTCCGGCACAACGTTTGGCTTCTGGCTTTGAATGGACTTTAATTTATCGGCTTCGATGCGATGTCGCGGGTCATTATATACTTCTTGAGCTCCGATAACACCCGGAGTATTGCCGCTTACGTACGAACTGCTTAACCACGTGGTATTGCCAGGTGTACTGCCAAGCACTTCATCGATGTCTTGCAACGTAAAACTATCATTTTGGCCGTTTGACAGATCGGATTCTTTATTGTCTGAGCAATCAGATAGGGGTGACGTAGGATTATCGTTCCACGACACTTTTTTAGGTGTATGTTGTGGTTGTTGTTGTTGTTGTGCACTTGCCTGAGACTGAGAAGGTAATGCAGAGTTCATATTATCTCCGTTCCGAAGAGCAGAAAGATATTTAGTCTGATTAACATCGAATGACACATTTTTATCACTCATTTGATTGATATCGTTTAATGGCTGATAACTTGAAGCTGTGGTTAATAAAAGACGATCGAGTCTTTGTGGCGCTTCTAGAGGTGGAGGAGATTTTGGCAATGGTGGAGGAATATCGTTCATCTGGTTATTTGAAGGCATCTTTTGCAAGTTTGATATGTTTTGCTGTTTCGGGTAACCTCGATATCTCGCTTCTTCTTCCTGTTTTTAACATTTAATTTCAAATATATATATATACAAACAATCAGTAATAAAGTTATTATAACTACATTAAGGTCACAATCAAACTTAATTAATAATCAATTAGGGACCAAAAAGTTAATTTTCTAAGTTTCTTTCTCAATAAACTTATAACTTATTCGAAGAATTCTAAATAAATTAATGTAATATAATATAATCAATAAATAATGATCCAATTTAATTTCATTCACCTCAAAATTAACAAAATGAAATTAAACTATTTAAGCACTATATAATTGTATTTATTTACGATTATGAACTTATTAGTTATCTATGAAATCATAATTTATGGGTCATTTAAAGATTATTTTCTCAGAGATTGATTAATTATCAAAATAATTTTTAATACGCAAACTGAAACAATTTCAAAAAAGTACAAGTTTTGGGATTTTAAGTAAAAGCTATAAGATTAATAGTTATTCGATATGCCATTTGGTTAAACAAGTATAATATTCAATTCAATTCATTACTGATAAGATAAAAAAAACTCTAAAAAATACTAATCTTTTAACAATAACGAAAAAGGTTTTCAATAACTAATAGTTTCATTGATCCGTAAACAGGATCTATGAACTCTTTTATAAGTACAGTATATTTTTTGTATTATTTGATTAATACAATTGTGCTCAAGATTTTTGCTGCAAAAAAAATATTTTGGCTTTTCATGCTTATTATTATCTGTAGTTAACAATACAATAAACATACAATAGTATAGTTAATAAACTAACAATTAAAGCGAAAATTCAATAAAACAATAAATACCTGACGACGTTTCGCTTCACTATCAGCTGCCTTTTGAACCACTTCTAACTCTTGACGTCTGAGAATGTCCAACTCTTGTTGTTTCAGATTCTCTGCCAAACGAAGTTGTCTCAACCGTTCCTCCTGTTCCTCTAACTGAGACGGAGGAATGTGATTATTTTGACTTCGTTTGGCCCATTCCTCGATATTAGGTCTGGTTTGGTGCAACAATTGTTGGCTATTTTGCCTCATTAAATGTTCCCTCTCTATTCTTCTTTGCCGAGTTTTTTCCATTTCTTGTTGCATCGAAAGCATGCGCTCTCTATGATCGGCGCGATCGAGCACTTCTTCGTCATCATTTTCGTCCTCTTCTCCACCAATTTCTTCTGCTCTCCTTTGAAATTCCTTTTCTAATATTAACTTTCTGAGCCTCTCTTCTTGTCTGGCCGATCGATTTATTAAGACCTCTAAATATTTAATTTCTTCGTCACGCGTTCGCTTCGAATCTTCTAACCTCTGTTGACGAACCTATTATTTAAGAAAATAATTAATGAATAATAAATAAATTTTCCTCAAAAAAATATACAAAATGATTCGGCATATAAACGCAAATAAGTAATTTATATACTTTTTTTATCATTAGAATTCATAGAAAGAGATATATTTGAAGGTTAGTTGTAAACATCATTGAGAGAAAAGATCCTTCAATTAATGAGTTGATTGAAAAAAATTAAAAAATATTAAGACGTTAAAATATTTTATTTAAGAGTTACGGTAAAATGAAATAAAATTTATGCAAAATAAGATAAAAATATTTACTCTTTCTTTTTCTTCTCTTTCCCACGGAGAAGGACTAACAACTCCAGTATGACTTTCTATTTTCCTTGAATCCATTTGACTTTTATCATGGGATAGACGATTATTATTGGATGAATTGGAAAAAGAGGAGCGTTGAGAGTTGGAATTTGGTGATCGCATCGGTTCTGGTTGTCGTGTTGGCGGATAACCAGAAGGACCGTAACGATAACTGACAGTTGGAGGTGGAGGTAACATTTCTTGTTCTCGACTATACGAATGGCGCATATGTGGCGCATTTTGCGGATAACTTTGATTGGGCACCGGAGCTGCGGCTCGAGGCGGCTTAGGAGCGGGAGCGGGCGGCGGAGCCATTCGAATCTGCGCCCCATTCATAACCATATGCTGAGCATAATTTAATGGTTGGTTAAGTGGAGATCTTTGCCACTGCATGTTCGCGTTATTTGGGTGCGCGCCTCGAATAGAAGCGCCCATAAATTGTTGGGAAGGCTGTACGCGTTCCTCTCTTCTTCTGAGCTCGTCACGCATTTCTTCCATCTTAGCTTCCTGTCGAAATTGGTCCCGTTGTCGAGCATCAATAAATGGAGGCTGAGGTGGCGGGTAATTACGCGTAGGATAGTCTAAAGGCACCTGCGAGTCGTGCGCGTCCATCACTTGTTGTCGACCATACACTAATTGCGCGTTTGAATATTGCTGATTAGAATACTGCTCTGATGCTGAATGCATATTCGAAAGATGCGGTGACGACGGAGTGCGAGGAGAGTTTGCAGATGTCGTGTTGGCGTTCATATATTGTTCCTGATCGCGATTCAAAACAAGTGCTGAAAGCGGACGAGAAGATTGTTGAGGATTAATCTGCTGACCATCTTGTGGATGCTGTAATGACGAGTGAGAGCTGTGCAATATTCTTTGATGAGGATATGGCTGTAAAGAATTTGGAGATGGTTTCGATGCTGGTGTTTGCGTATTTTGTTGAATTTGATACAACTGAATGTTTTGATAGTGACGCTCTTCGGGGTATGATTGTGACGCCAATCGATTAGTTTGTTGCGATTGCATACTCATTTGCGATTCGGGTCGCGATGGACTGTAATTATTCATAGCATAGTTTGCATTAAATTGCTGTGACGGGTAGTTTTTAAGACTATTGCTGCCGTTGTCCGTTGCTTTCATATTATTCAACTCAGACATTGACTTAGGGATCGCTGGAAGAGTTGAAGACATCGAATTGAACTGAGGATGATTAGCGCTCATCGAGTACACTGGCGGCTCATTTCGTCTCTGTTGTTGCTGAACAGCGACTGCTGCTGATGGTTGCATAGCTGGCTGTGCACCGTTCGAGTTTGCATTGGTTTCTGCATTGTTAAGCATTGGCACACTTTTGCTTCCCTGAATCCTTGGTTGCTGTGACTGCGAGTTTCGTTGCGCACGCATTTGCATCTCTTGTTCTTGGCTTATTCTGCTTGGAATATCTCTTTCACTCATTCGTCTTGGATTATTATAACCTAATTTAATAGTAATAGCAATTAAAAAATATATTCATTAGTTCAATATCGAATTAATTATAAATTAGTTTCATAGGAATATAATAAAGCATAAAAAAGAACAAAATAAAACTGGAACGCATGCGAAAAACAATCAAAACTCAGTGAATAAATATTTTACTGGGAAACAAGTTATTAAACACTTTAATACCAAAAGTTGATGAACGAGAATGAATTAGCATTTGATACATAATATTTTGCCTGTGTTTCGCTGCATATACACATATATCACAGTCACAATTATCGAGTGATATTTCATTTATGTTTAATTTTTTAGTTTTATATAGTGTTTGGTTTTCCAATTTTAAAGTATTGGAGCAAAAAGAAGTTAACTGTTGACATATAACGCATGTATCACAAGTAGAGCAGTAAGCCATACAACAATTGTTGACTGTATCGAAACGCAATGAATCATCGCTTTTACACTTTCCTTTGAGCGCGCACTTATTAGATTCACTTTTACAATCACACGTATTTTTGGCTAAAGAGTTCTCGAGTAACAATGATTTAGATTTTCTAATACTAGAAGTTTTGCGAGCAAAAATAGGCTTAAATTTAAACTTTGATTGCATTAATTTATTTAAAATGAAAGCTTGTTTCAATGTTTTGAGTATAATATTATCAGATGAAAAAGTTTTTTTATCATTTATTATCGATGATTTTTTACGAGTTTTAGCCGACCGATCCAGCGTTTGCACACTTTCCCACTGATGCTGCGGTACTTTAACTAAATTTAGCACTTGTTTAGGGCTTCTCAAGTCATTTAAATCTGATCGAGACAATGGTATCTTTAAAGCTATTTTTGTATTCATATCATTTTGAGCATTGACTAATTGATAATCGTATGATATGCTCGCTTTTATCACATTTACTCTTTGAGGAATTAGACAGGAAGACACTACGATAGCGAAGCGCAAACATGATTTACGCCATAAAAGCAGCAATTGATAGAGAATCAAAGAGAGAAGTTATTAAATAAAGCAATTGTCATATTGACAATTCATTAGTGGCCTCACCTCTTGGAATTAAGGGAGAGGGTTGTGCGAGGATTCCCGCTAAACCATGATATATAGCGCCTTGCTTTGCGACCTCCAGACACACAACTGGTCCAGTTTGAGTCATCAACTCAGCGGCGCGTTCTTGCGTTATACCAATTAATGAATGACCGTCTACTTTTAAAAGCTGATCGCCAGCTGTAAGTCGACCGTCCTATATATATATATTAATTAAATAACATTATTAATATAAATTTCGTTAACAAATTAAATGAACAAACCTGATCAGCAGCGCCTCCTTTTACAACTGATTTAATGTAAATTCCGAGTCTATTCTGATTGACACCTCTGGCAGCCACTATACTCAATCCCATTCCATTATTGCTTTTCTGCAATTTTATTAATTGTATTTCAGGCTCATTTAGTGGTGCAGTTGAAGCGCGACCACTTAAGTTTGTTGCTGACTGAGAAATTTGCGGCGATTGGAGTTGTAATTGCGATGGCAATGATGCAGGTATCGGATGGTTCTGCGGTGGATGCTGCTGGTGTTGTTGTTGATGCTGTTGCTGCTGTTGGGTAATTAACAATGAATTCATAGGCGCTGGTGTGGAGCGCTCTGAAACCGGTTCGATACTGGACTGCATATCATCAGAACCTCTTCCAGTTTTATTGAGCAATTCCAGAAGAGACGGTTGCGTTCTCATGAACGATGGAGTTTGAGCGCCAAATTTTGCGCTTTCGCTTAATGTATTCATATATATAGTCCAAATTCCGGAAGATGTTGGTTGGATAGTCAAATGGCACAAATCAGCGTTTATTAGAGGTTGAATAAACTCTTGAAGACCAGCAGGAATACCGCGAAGAATATCGCAAGAATAACCATCTTCAGGCAATAGAAAAGGCAGCTGCAAATCAGGCTCTTCCTCCAGTTTTATTTCTCGTCCATCGCTCTGGACTAACGTGTCGGCCGTATTTTCTGCAAATCTAACAATTCCTTCAATAAATTCTTTGAGAATTGGAGACTCGCCCAACATTGGTTGATACCTTTCAAGGATTGCGCGCAATTGCAATGAATTCAATTTGAGGCATTTAGAACAAGTATCCTTAATGTCTTCGAAGCTACTCTTAGATGACTCTAGTAAATGTGCGGTTTGGGCGATACGACTTAAATGACATTCGGCCGCAAGTTCTAAGCCCTGCTTTTCGGCCCAAATTTCAATTTGAATGAGGCGTTTCTTGAGTCTAATACCCCAAATGCGAGTACAGTATCTCGTAGTAGAATCAGAAACACCCACTACTGTGTTAAACAACCACATGTTAATAAAATGAAAAAGTTGAGAAAACAGTTGAATAGTTAGCGCGGCGTTGACGCGACAGCGACGCAATAATGTCATGGCACTTGACAGCACATTTAATAACTTGGCAGTAGTTATCGATACGTTTTCGTTCATATTTTCGTCGATATCTTCTAGAAAAGCTGGCAACGCGTTCTGCAATTCGATTTGCTGACACATAACTAAATGACGAAACGCTAACTGAACGCTTTCTGCGAGCAGGTCTTGTGCGTCATATGTGTATGCACTCAGATGTCTGTCTTGTTTCAAAAAATGCAATAATTCCGATGAATTTGCGACCCAAAATGCTAAGCATGTGGCATCGCGATACTGATCTTTGATTACTAGTTGAATCATTTTAGAAACTTTATTAGTAAACGCTGTTAACCGATGTGCTCTTTCGTTTGGCGTGATTTCAGGCTTGAAATGAGTCGAAGCGCGATATCTCGCTCCCATATATACTGTTTAAACAATTAATAGTTATTAATAATTCAAAAATATAATACGTTAAGTTGAAAAGCTTACCGGCATATGTAACCGCTAATTTAAATTGAACCTCATTTGGATCAACGCCAGTAATAATCATATTTAAAAGAGCGTCCTCTCCTTCTTCCCATAATTCAAGAATAGCTGGCAATATATTATCGGTACCCTTTCTAATACTGTTTGGTTGAATGGAATGCGAATCTTCTTTAACAGGAGGTCCAGTTAACGAAAATTGTCTTTGCAATGAACCATTAGTTTCGTCCGATCTCTTTGACATTCGTTCATCCCTTGAAGCGGTTGAAGTAGTTTCGATATTGCCATCGGCATCAAAAGTAGTTTCATAGCTGCCTCGTGATTGCGGCGAATTAAATCTTAAATCGTCGGGTAATTTTCTTAAACTGCTATGCAGTGATCCACGCATTAATTCCGGAGAAAATCGCCGTCGCATTTCATTTAGTGGGTCAATAAATCTAAAAGTATGCAACTTTCCAAATCTAACAATCATTCCGTGTTGAAGAATAGTGGTTTCGTAAATGCGCGTTCCATTCACATAGGTTTCAGCATCTCTACTGCTGGGCGTTACGGTAACAATACCTTCGGTGTGAGCGATAACGCAATGTCTCGCCTGAACATTAGGTCCAAATAATTGCAAGCATTGGCTGTGATTTGTCAAACTCGATCTCTCGCTACCGACTTCAGTAACATTAAGATATAAGTAGTGTTTTTTAGGCATTCCGCGAGTTATCTCGCTTCCATCGGGATTTGCTTCTAACAAAAAGGGCAGCTTTTCAAGCGTTTCGTCATACTTTGTATATCCAGCATCCATTTCTCCCTTTATTTGTTTTGGTTTCTTCTTTCTCTTGCGCGGCTGATAATCCGCAGGACGTCTTCTAATGTGAAAAGTAAGAACACCGCGAGATTTATTATGAGATTTTTCGATAGCAAGCGGACAGTCGTCGTCGTCAAGAATATACTCTCTAATCCCGGGAGTGTTATGTAAATCAGTAATTGAATTAATATCACCATTAGTTACAGGCACTATAAGTTGAACGAGACAATACATGGCAGGATCTTCCTTATCCTTGCCGTACTTGTCCAGTATTTCCTTGACAGCGTGAGCCGCACTGTCTCTGGTCGACAATAATATAGTTTTATATGGCACGTCTTTATTAATAGATTCGCCAAATATTCGCAATGTTCCTCCAGCTTCGGCACCGCCTTCTTGGCTAAATTGCTGCAGCTTTTTCTCTAACTTTTGCTGCCTTCTTCGTCGCATAACTGCCTCTGGATTCGATATCGATCGCGTGAAACTAGTTTCCGGCAATTCGGTGTACAATTTTTCGGCCAAAGAATTTTTTCCTTTCTCTCCGTTCGCGTCCATTCCTTTCGATTTTTCTTTCTTCTCTCTTTTCTTTTTCTCTTTCTTCTCTCTTTTCGATAATTTTCGTTTAAAACTATTTACATCGGAATCCAAGCCCGGTAGCTATTATTAACAAAAATAAATTCCAATGAAATTATCAACAAAAAACAACTATAAAATAATAAATTAAAAGTATGCACAACAAACTAATAGTAAGCTTATATAAACATAAAATCCATACGTATGTCTTTTCATCCATCCTTCGCAAGAGAAACCTGCCTTCACGGTCATCTCTGTGCCAATTGAGCTGAACGAGTAAAGGCATTTCATCCTCTGCTAGTTTTCGTTCCTCTGTAACGGTTAACAATTAATGGTTATAATAAAATGGTGTGCAATGAAAAACCATAAAACAAATTTGTGAAAAAACCGAATAAAAGATCCAAAAGTTATAAAAAACTCTTAGTGTTTTTCCCAATCAAGTTCAGCCAATAAATATATTTTAATAACTATTTAATTGTTAAGAATGACACACTTTATAAGCTTATATTTCAATATAAAAGATAGTTAAAAATAAGAGACTAAATTAAGTGTAATCGAGGTTGAGGTTAGGGTTAATTCAATTACTTATCAATTTTTTAATTTTATTTAAAAAATAAAATATTTTACTCATACTTTAATGTTTACTTATTCGCTTAAATAACAATTAAAACCAATTAAATATTAAAGTATGCTATTTTACGTTTTACATATACATTTGTAGGGTTTTACGACTACATTAAGCTATTTTATAGCTAGTTATATCAAAATAAGAAATATTGTATTACAAAAATGAATAATAATTAATGTGATTTGAAATTATAGCGAAATTTCCGGTGACTACTGAATATTAACTGATGATTAATGTATTACTCAACTAATCGTAACAAACTTATGACTAATGAAATACGTGTGGTCATCAAAATGTAAAACAAATAGTATTATGAATGTGTAAACAAATAGTTACCGCCGTTTTCGTGTATTTCGTACAACGCGTATTCGGGCACTGAAAGCATACGAATATCGGGTCGAAATTTTTCGATCAGTATTTGAATGACATCGTGCGTTGTGGCCGTATTCGACACTCGAATGCATTTGGTGGCCACTTTCTGTCCCGCGTCTTGAAAGTAGAATCGCATCACTCCATGAAATTCCAGATCCTATTAATTGATTTAAGTAATAATTAATATACGCATTCGCACAGAACACACAACACATAACAAACACACACATAACCACACATAATAAACGGTTTCATACGTGATTGGGTTCACTAATCTCGAATAAATCCACGCGATTAGCGTTCCATTGATTGATGATATTTCGCAAATTTTCTCGTTCCTGCACTTTCTTGGTGTCCATTGTGACCGAGATTTGCGTCGCAGTGATGGAAGTGAAGCGTGCAAGTGATGAATGATGCGGCGATTACACCATTTGTAGCAATAATGCGTGAAACTGATAGCTTTTAATAGGTTTTGCACCAAAATATGTATAGGTTTGCACGTATATTCAAAATGGCAGATAGTATTCGTTCATTTATAATAATAATAATACAGTAATATGTATGTATATATGTCTGTATGTATGTATACGTATGGCGTGTGCGCACAACACAACACACATACAACTCACATACAACTCACTGCTGCACTGCCAACACTGTTATTAAAAGCTAACACAACACACCCATACAACGCACCAAATCATAAGCATATTTGTTATTTAAAACATTCAGTAATCGCACATATTTTAACGTTGCATATACTTTACTGTGTAAACGAAATACGAGACTGGCTTTAAACTACGAAAATATTTATTCAGTGCTTATTAAGATAGATTTGATTAAATGTAGCATTCATTCGCTGTATATATAATATTGTAACTGTGATACTCATTAGTGATAACGCACTTCAATTATGTTACGAACAAATAATTTTAGACTTTATAAATAGACAAGTTTTAGATTCACATTTATAACCAAATAGAGTAATATTTATATAACTGATAACACACTCATAACGTAGACGTAATAAAATTACTGCTCCATACAAATGAGCGTTTGATTGTGAAATCAAAGTTTGTTTTGATTAAATCGCATTCCATCGCAGCATTCATTATAATACGTTGACAAATGAGAAAAGTATGCATTTAATTACATAATAAATGTTTGTAAGCGAACTTTTTTTAATTATATGCTGACGTCGAGTGCCATCACTGGCAATACAACAAATTCAATCGCAAACCAATTCTTCAACTAATTTACTCAATTATTTTGTTAATAACAATAATTATTTATATAAATATATGATAGTTAATAGTAAAGATAATTTGATTTTAATTATTCATTTTTGTTATTAGAATGTAAAATGCAATTTATGAAAAAATATTAAAGTGAATAATTAAATTAGATATCTATTTATTAAAATTTTAGACTTGATTAGAGTATTGATCATTATTACAAATCGCTTATTTAAATGTGGTTTGATTTCTAA